>RJWM01016703.1:0-44227 GCA_004363535.1 Dasyprocta punctata
CAGTTCTTTGTGGCCCAGACCTCTTTGACAATGTGATACAGAGTTTGCTAACAACACAGAAGTCACAATCTTTAATAACCTAAGCATGAAAGTGATAAATGATACTGATATAGGAGGAATATAACTCCCAATCTGCTAGATGTCAGATGTGCCAAATTTGTGTCCCCTGAAATCGAAAAATGAATCCCAAAGGACTAAGGATGTTAACATTTGGAAAGATTTTTGAAGAGGTCACTCCTAAGAGACAGGAGAGGTCCTGGAGGTAGGTTGCTACCAGGCCCTTTGCAAGGAGTAATTTATACAGCTAAGTCATGAATGTGGGTACAACCTGGGTCAAAACATAATTGACCTATTGAAAGGCAATGCCTGCCAAGACAAAGCAGACATATCCAGACAAACCTGGTAACAGAACATTCACTTTATTCTGTAAGCTTCTCTAACAGGTGGCCTTACAATAATGTGATTTCAAATGTTTCTTTGTATAAACCCAACTTTATTGCTTTTGCATAACTAGTGTTAATGGTTTGTAATGTAATTTAAAATGTAACAGAACATCTCTTCCTCTATATAACCCATTGTGTCACCCAACCCTTCAATCATATGCACCAAATTTGCCTTTGTACCTCCCCGCTTACTTTCCCTTTAAAAGTCCTGAAGGCCCGCTGGGTAAGGCTTTGATTCTTTTGGAGAAGTACTAGTCAGAAACCCACCTTTGTAATAAACTGCCTCCTAAACCTTCTGTATGCCATTTTCCCCATGTTTCATCTGTTTTCTGTAACATTTCTTGGCTCCCTGACTGAGAAAACGGTGTTGACCACTTAGGTCAATGACTGAGGCCTAGCAACCAAAGCAGGCATCTCTCTTGGCTCCCAGATGGGAAAGTGCACACTCCAGCTTTTCTTGGAGTCCCCTCATGAGGCTGGGACCAGATGCCCCTGTCTGTCACTAATGGCTCTCTTTCGACCCAGAGAAGGGAAAAGGACATAGTCAGTCAGGTTGGGCTGCAGATAAGGTGAGACCCTGGGGCACCCCAGTCAGTCTGTCAGTCTGTCCAGGGCAGAAGAGAAGAAGCTGACCACCTCTCATCAGTTTGTCAATTTAGACCATCTATAGGGGAAAGGGGGTGGGAATATTTAACCTCTGAATGCCTGATGAATGGTTGTGCCAGTGACTGGAATGGATAGCAAATGCAAAATGCTGTTCCGTCTGTGCTCCACAACAAAAGGTCCCTCCTCAGAGCAATGGAGCTTTATTGGGTCAGATTTCTGTGGTTCCATAGTCCCCTCTAAGTGGCTAAGTGGCAACTCAGCCTCTGTAATGGGGGTTTGACCCAGTACCTTTGTGTGCTAGGGAGTGACCTGATATAGGGTTACAGGTGAGGGCCTATTGCCTAGACAGTGTCCCTGTGAGGGGAGTGGCTAGAGCCAACCGGTGTTTGGTTTCTCATTTGAGGACCACCCATCCTTTGTCTGTTGCATCAGAATTCAAGGGTACACCACCCATACCATAGGAAAATAGAATGGGTGCCAGCCAGAGCAAACCCACAATCTTAGATTGTATGCTAAAAAACTTCAAAAGAGGATCCCTTAATGATTATGGAGTAAAAATGAAACCCTGGAAGCTCTGAGCTTTCTGTAAGAGTGACTGACCAAATCACAGGAAGTCTTAGTGTTGACACTGTATGGCAAGTCTGGAATGGTATAACAGACTCCAAGACTGGCCACACTAGCCAGTTTCTGTATATGGATTCCTGGCTTAACTGGTGTCACAGCCTGCTGTCCTGGCTCTGCACTATGCCATGCATGAAAGAAAGACTATACTGGTCATCCAAACAAATCCCCAAGACTTCCAGAAATCCTCTCGGACCTGCCCCAAATCAGAGAAGCTTTTCCTGGTTTCACCTGAAGTCTCCAAATCTGATCTGCCTCCGCCGTACAATCCCAGGACCCAAACTGTGCAACGGGCCTCAACACAGCCATAGGCACCACTGGAGAGCTCCACCCTCCCAGACTCTGCAGTCAGGGCCAGTGCTCCAGTCAGAGGTCCAAGCATGATCACCGGGAGAAGGACCCGCCCTTCTAGATCCTCCGTGCCCCTACAGCCAGTCCAAGCACTGCTGCTGTGGCCACCAAGGTAGGGTCCCACCTTCCTAGACTCCACAGTGTGGCAGCAATCACTGCTGCTGCAGCCGGCACCACTGCCACAGCCACCATGGCCACCGTTGTCACCATCACAACTGGAACCGCCACAGGATTCATAGCTCCACTCACATCTCCAAACCCATCTCAGAAACCACACCTGTTCTTGCCTGTTCCAACAGCACCCCCTAGTGGCTCCTCGTCTCCATCAGTTGTTCTTGACTCTGCTGGACTCTTGCAATCTACCCAAACCTATTTTCCAGAATCTCTCCTGTTGTTCGGAAGCCTGCATCTGCCACTCTTCCTGTCCATCCTCCAGCCTACGCAGCCTCCTGCTGGCCCGGAGCTCCCAGCCACTATTCTAGACACCACAGCTCCCATGCCTACAACTACTCCAGTGCCTCCCAAAGTCCAGAATGATTCCTTATCAGGTGCTATCAACATGAACGGAAGTATTGACAGCCCTATCAGCCATCTCCTCCACTCTGCCACTCAGCTCGAACCCCCAGTTCATCTCCAGCTGCTGCTTCGTGTCTACCCTGGAGCTCAGGGTGACACATTCAAGCCTCTGCCCCTGATGTATCATCAGCCATTTGGTTCAGCCGACCTCCTAAATTGGAAACACCACAACGTATCTTACTGGGAGAAGACCCTAAGCAATGAGTGACCTCCTTACATCCGTCTTCCAGACCTATTTGTCAATGTGGGATGACTGCCAGCAACTCCTTTTGACTCTAATTAATACTAAATCCAGTCTCCACATTCTGGAGGGGACCCAGGCCTCCCTGAAATCCAACATTCCCACCACTGTGGCTGATCTTGATGCTTGGGTAAACACTACCTTCCTCCAAGTGTGTCTGAACTGAGATTTCAATACAACTTGGGGCAGTAAGGCCTTTGATCAATACTATGCTGCTCTTCTGGTCATCCAGGGCTCAGGGAAGGAGGGAGGAAACCAAGAAACATGTCCAAAATTACAGAAGTCATTCAAGCACCGAATGAAAGTCCATCAGCATTTTATGAGAGACTCTGTGAAGCCTACCAGGAGTACACACCCTTTGCCCCCTGGTCAGTGCTGCCTTCATTGCCCAGCCTGCCTCCAGCATTAGGAGAAAAATCCAAAAGGTTGTTGCCTCTGCTGGGATGAATGGCACTCAGTTACTTCAGATTGCTCCAAAGGTTTTCATGAACCAAGAAATAGAAGAAAAAGAGGAGTGATGGTGTGAGCTAGATTGCAGAACCCAGCAGAATGCTGTCCTCTTGGCTGCAATGTTAGGAAAGCCTGTTCCTGAAATCTCATCAAGGTCTATCCTGCCACAACAACCAGTACCTACAACACCTTGTTAACAGCACTAGTCGGGTCCTCCAAGCTGTAGATGCAAAATTGGGAAATGATGATTGGCTCTGTGTACCCCTCACAGCCTTCTCTTACTGTCCCATGGGCCGATCCTAAATGGCATCAACTTTACCCGTGCCTGGTCTCTTACTCAAATGTCTCAGCTGACTGTATAGATGTTCTGATTGCCACTCAAAATCACTGATAGACCCTCATGGAACCTTTATTATCTGCTCTGATGGGGTATTCTCTGGATATTCTCAGCCCCAATGATGAGTCTTTGTACACTCGTTTACCTTGTACCTGACCTGTCCACTCTGGTCAGCAGGGCCCCACTTATGCCCACCAGCCTCGCCAAAAGTGTGACCCAGTGTTACTTGACCAGGATAGCAATAACACAGAACCTAACCCTTGGGGGCACTGCCCAGGATGTGGGCCAACAACAATACTTACAATTGATGCATGCCTGGACTTAATAGACTATGTGCTACAAATTACAATATAATCTCAAGTTTCCATTCATCCCTTAGGGAAGTATACAAATCTGGCCATTATGACTACCTTGAGGCCCTGCCTTCTTTATATGCACCTCAAACTCCAATTCCAATGTCTTTAGTTTTCACTGACTTCCTTGAGCCCAGTCTCTCTCTGACTCTATATCAATTTTTATCTAAGCTGCCTATAATGGTGTCCTATTACCTATGCCAAAATTTTCATGTTAGACACAAAACACTAAATCCATATTCAAAGGAAAGAACATACAGTCAGAAAGGCTATGGGCTCTCAAGGAAGACAGTGCAGAGATGAGAACACATCACAACTGTGGTTGGAAGTGCATCTGTAGAAGGGACGACCACAAGTATAGAGGCCCAATGGCCAGATGTACATACTTCCCTAAGGTAAATGGAATTTTGAGATCATACTGTAATTCATGCTCACTTTTTGGAATTTCCCATAGAAACAGATCATTATTTCACTAGGGGTGGGACATCCTCCCTCACTGACTAGGACTAGAACTAGGACTAGGACTAGGACTAAGACTACTAAGGCTGGTACTGAAGACAAGACTAAGATCATAAATTATTGACCAAAGTTATTGATGTCATACATATGCCCTTGCTTCATTTCTCTGCTTCCCTATTGGATAGCTAAGTGGCTACACTTGAAATCTTATTGGTTATAGTTTGACCCACACTGTACCCACCTCATGATTTTGCCCTGTAAAACATTCTCAGAGAGGAGACCTCAGCGGCAAACCACCTGGGGGCTCCATGTCTCTCAAGAGCTAGTCCTAGTCCCTATTCTTATCCCCCAAGCCTTTCCTACTCTTAACCTCCTTTGTTCTTTGGAATTCATTCTTCAATTTCAGGTGACAAGAACTCAGCAATCTGACATCTAACAGTTTGAGAGTTATATTTTTTCTATATCAAGGTGGTCATACAAAGATCCGACTATCAGGCGGTAAGGACCATTGGGAATTGTTTTGGAAATTTGATTACAAACGTATTTTCAACTCTTAACCATGTAATTGTCTAACACAATTCTCCCAAAAAGAATAACTTCAATTAGCTCTTTCATCATTATCTAAATGTAGTATTAAAAACTACATTAACAAAATAAAATTAAGCGCAACAAATAAAAACTAACAGATATGAAATTATTTCGAATTTTATTGAAACATGATATGGAAAATATTAACTATATAATGAATAAGTTGGTGACAAAATTTTAGATTAGAAGGAGCAAAACATATGTATAATCTTTCTCACTTTTTATTACTATGCATAGTGGGAACCAGAATCACCATGATAACAAACGAAGAGTAGAACAGTGTTATGGTGGAATGTTCTAAGAATTTTAGGCTATGTTCTCTTATATGGAATAAACAGACTTCATTAACTTTATTATAAATATGAGAAGTGTGAAAGCCAAAATAGAATTGTTGATATCAGATAGAATTTTAACTTAGTCTTTTTGACCTGAGTCTGTGCTCTTAAGTACCCAGACTAAAATGTAAATCCTAGCTACCCATAATGTGATTTAGGAAGTTCTTCTGAGGTCATTAAAAAGGGAAGGCAATCAGTCAGAAGTATTTGACCATGACTGAATATAGATTACATTTTTAGGATGATCATATCCAAACTTAGACACTTTTGAGTTTGAAAAGAATTTATTTATTGATAAACATACAGTGGAAACAGGATTAAAGAAGCTACTGTAGGGAATGGGCCATTTATTTTTCTGGAGTGTCCAAGATGGCTTTTGAGAAGACTTTCTAAGGTAGTTTTCAGATAGGAGCTAAATGATAGCTTCCTACCTTTGACTCCTTATGCGTGTAAAAATGTATTTGTGAGTCAAATTCAATGTTTACACATTTTCACTGGATAACAAGTTTTTGTCCTAAACCAACAAAAATATCTATTTTCTTCATTAGAGTGAAAGCAATTGAGGAGCTAAGATTCCGTGATGAAATTACCTATATTAAAAAGTGTGAATAAGATTAACATTTCAATAAAACATAACATTTGATCAAGCAATACCCTTGGACTATTTCTATCAGAGAGGATAAAGTACTTCAACAGGAAAATTTGACTGTAATTATATCTTTATATCAGTAGTATTCAGTGGGGGATTATTTTGCATTCACAGAAATCTTTGCACTACCTGGAGATATTTTTGATTGTCACAATGAGGAGTGTTAATGGAATCAACTGGATGTACTTGGTGTAAATTCTTCCCTTGACTATGATTTAGTAACTTGCTTCTAACCTACTGAACATGGAAAAAGTAATGATATATCATTTTCATGCTTATGACATTAAATATTATGATTTTTATGCCTTTATTCGACTCTATCATATTCTACATTTATAGATTTTTGTTCAAAATATGTCATGTTGGAAAGAATCATGCGCAAAGAAATAAAACAAAAACCAAAGAAAAGGAAAAGGAAAAGAAAAAAAAAAGGAAAAGGAAAAGAAAAAAAATAAACCCTGTGATTCTAAATCAAGTAATAGAATACTTCCAACAACTACATGAACTTGGAAGTGGATTATTTTCCTGTCAAGTTTTGAGATGAAAGAATAAAAGACACTTTAACTTTTAAAAGATGTTTCTAAATGTCACATAACGCACATAGGACACTCCTTAATCCCTCCCAATGCCATAAATTATGTGACCAAATTGCCAATAATACTGAGGTTGAGAAATCACACTACGTATTAACAAGAAACACAGTACTAGTTCTTTGCTTTTTCTTTTTCTTTTTTTTTCTGTGAAAATTACTGGCTACTTAGATGCTTAAGTAGGAAGAATCTATATCCAGAAAGTCCCTGAAATATGAACATTTGAGTTGCAAACTTTCACAGACATGAATGGACCTCGAATTTGTTTTTTTAATGCTTTACCTTGTGTATTTGTCTCTAAGGTGTATGAGACTTATTTTGCGAGACTTATGAATGACTCTGACCTAAGAACATTCTCTTGGATCAGAACTCATTCATAATTTGGGGGCTTACTGTAAATGATGATGACAGTCATTAGGACAATACTTTAATGAATCAACTTTAATGTGGAATGAAACAAGCCTCTCTTTAGCTCTCCTAGCTTAGACAGTTTTTTCATTAAGTATCTCACAAGTGTATCTTCAATAAATTAAAAAAAAATCTGTCTCAGCCTCTTGAACTTCTGTGTCTAAACAGTACATTAAATCATCTTCCCCTTCATACAACTTCATGTTATTATTAATGAACAAAAACTGTTGTATAATTCTGAAAGGGCAGTATTAAGAAGAAGGAAAGAAATATGGACTACAATAATGTTTTTACAATGCATGTTTTGACTTCCATGATTAGTTTGAATGCATTTGGAGTGAGTACAAAACAATTGACATGGTGTGTGTATATGTGTGTAAGTGTGCATGTGGAAGAAGATCTCAAACATTAATTCACTATAATAGCTTATTTCTGTCCAGGCATCTATCAATTTTATTCCTTATATTTCAGCAACACAATCTTGTCTCTCTTATTTTTTATGCTATATTATAGACATGCCACCCAAACTTAAGGTGGATATATAACAACACTGCTTTACGAGTGTTTTGCCTATTGTCACAAATTAACTTGGAAAGAGAATTTTTGAAAAAAAGAAATAATTTTAACACTTTAAAACTTAAAAAATAATTAAACTAGATTCTGTTTTTGTTTAACCATAAAATAAGAAAAGTCACAAAGAAGTCTATTAAGAATACCTGACAAATCACCACTCAGGGGACATCATTTAAAAAATTTATGTTCATTCTGCTTTATGCACACATTCCTATAAAAACAGAATCATTCTGTTTCTACTGTTTTTTAAAATATTTTTATTCTTTTACTTTGATGACAATTGACTGGTTCACTATAAACAATCACTTAATAATAAGGTTGGTTAAAGGATAATTACTGCTTTTTAAAATAGTTCTGAGTATAATTATTCAACTGACAACAGAATATTTTTCTTTCTTTCTTTTGTCCTTACTGTTTTCATTTTTGTAACAATTATTTTTCCTTTATGAGAAAGTAAAAAAAAAACTAATTGTTAAAATGTAATCTGAAATCTAACGTCTCTTCTATGCACATTTAATAAATGACAGAATATTTTGAGTAGCCTGAAATGAATTTCCCTGCATACTTTTCAATGGAGCACATGAATGTACATCATTATATTTATTGATCTCAAAATTAAATTAATATCTAGAAAAGTTGATTCATCAGACAAGGAAACTTGTTTTATATGACCTTAAAGTATTTATCCCAAAGTTTACTGTGAAAGTCTTAATGTTGTCAAGCATGTTGATGAAGCTAAGACTTCATGCTACATAGAAGCTAACAAATTAGTCTACTGAGGTTTTAAGGATGCTACCAAAAAACAAGAACTTGTAGGCTCACAGAAAAAGTTCATTGCTTATCACTGTCTCAGTCACTTTCCTTGGCCGTCACTGAGATGTGACACCTGACCATCGAGACTGAAAGTAGGAGAGGTTTATTTTGGCTCTCAGTGTGCACAGATTTCAATCCATGATCCCCCGGGGCCATGACAGGACAGCATGACAGTGGGCACAGTAGAGGAAAAAGTGCTCATGCCATGGCATCTTGGAAGCAGAGACTTGCTTCTTATGGACAGACCCCAGCTCTAACACCAGGCCAGCACTAAGCCCCCATAACTCATCACCCTCCAAAAGCCTCGCCTATGAGCACATAATATAAACTATAACAATCACAGTCCTACTCCGGTTGGCCTAGCTATCACCAAAAACATAAAAAAAAGACAGTTACTGGCAGGGACATTGGGGAAAAAGGAAACTTCCGACATTATTGGTGGGAATGTAAACTAATACAACCACTACTGAAAACTAGCTTCCTCATAAAATTAAAAATAGAAATTCCATTTGATCCAGCTATTCCTCTCCTAAATATATACTTGACAGAATTAGACATAATACTATGATTTTACATGCACAACACATACCAATTTTTATAGTGGCAGAGTTCAGAATACCTTTGCTCTGGAAATAGCCCAGATGCCTGTTAACAGATGAATGAAGACAATGTGTGACAACTCACATCTTACATAATGTGCTGCAAGCAAACCTGTGCATGCATTTGCCCTGGAAGGAGACTACTTTTATAAAAGTAGGCAATAAACAAGCCAGTCTTTTTTTCTCCAAAGGGAGACACTATCTCTTCCAACACTGTTTTCACTGTCTCTGTCTCCCAATGTTTGTTATACCACCATCCTTGAAGAGTTAACTGTAACAAATGCCTGCCAGTTATTGTGCTTGCAAGAGATGCAGATGTGTTAGAGACCCTTGGAGTAGCATTTCCAAAATTGGAAGCGCCAGGACCATCAGTCACTGATCTCAACAACAACCTCAGCTGGATAATGTAAGTCTGTGCATTTAACACCGCACATCTATATCACTCAATAAGGTACTAAAGTGATCTAAAGCAAGCACGTAAGCTGAAAAATAGCATTATAAATTCTCTATGTAATACAAACTTTTAAACCTGTCTGTATGTACATATACTCTGCATATTTAATCTTTCCATAGGTACAAAAAGGATATAGTTAAGGATTCCTTTTAAAAACATTTTGAAAATTTGAAATGTTTTAAGCTATTTATTCAAATATTACAATTATAAAGTCAGTCATCCTTTTCTTTCCCCTCCATTCTTTTGTCATTTAGTGTTATTAGTTCATTAGATCTACCTTTTCAGATATACTTTATGCAAATACAGATACAAGAAAATGTGAATAAATTCTAATTTTTCCTGTTCTGTTGATTTTTTTCTTGAGACAGGATCTTCCCATGTACCCCAGACTGATTTTGAATTTCCAATCCTCCTGCCTCAGCCTCCAAAGCTAGCCTTTACTTCTCGCTTTTCCCAGTTTCTAAGAGAAGAAAAGTGTGCTATTTCACAATTCTCTTGATATTTTTACTTGATATATATCGATTCCTTTATCCCACGTCTCAGAGAGCTTTCTCTTCTTTTTATATCTCAGTAGTGTTTCATTATATTCAAACATTTGATTTCATTACAAAAGTCTTTATCATTGAATAAATGAGGTGTATCTAAACTTTTTCTCTGATGAGAATGTGAAGTTTTATTTTTTTTTTTTCTTTACTGGTACATTTTAGATATACACAATGATTAAATTCATCACAGGGATTTGTACCTGTGCATGGTACATGATATATCTTGCTTCTTCTTTTTTTCCCATTGCCCTCCCCTGCCTCCAACACTTCTTCCTCTCCTTATTTACAAAAACTTTGTTTCCATGTCTTTCATTTTATTCCCTTTTTTCTTGTCCTTTCTCCCCACACCCCCACTCCTTTTGAACACTTTATTCTCATTTTGCAATATCTATTGCACAATACTTTCAGTTATTCACACCAGAGAAATAATGTCATTTGTAAGCATGTGTGTCTGATTTATTCTAAGAGTCTGGTCTCAAGGTGCATCAATTTAGCTAGAAATGTCTCGAACTTATCCTTCTTTAGATTTACTTATATGTGTCACTTTTCACCTCTGCAGTAATAATTTCAGAATAAATTTCAGAAATAACAGCTTTGATGGACAAAAAGGAAATGTGATTTTTTTCTCCTTTGTTCTGATAAGAAGACCTATATCAACTGAAATTTTATTTTCAGTTAAGAAATAATAATTATATGTATTTTTGGAGTAAAATATGATGTTTTGAAATATGCATCAGTATAAATTTGTTAAATCTGACTAAATTCACCACCTAAAAGATTTATCATTTTTGTGATGAATACATTTAAAATACTCTCATTTATTAAAAAGCATACATGTATTAATGTTTATTATAGTGGCTATAATAGGGTTCTCTATTAATACAATCAGTAGGCAATATATGCATTATTATGCAAGGGGACTTACGAGGTTTGCTTACAGGATCAAAGGTAGGAGAGTTCACTGCGTTCACCTATGGGATCAGACATGAGGAGAGTGCACAGCGGCCATCTTCTTGCTGGAGCACCAGAGGATCCAATAGCTGCTGAGCTCAAGAAGATGGAGGTTGCAGAATAGACCCAAAGGCCTAGAAACTTTCCAGTGTGTGCATGCAAGGAAAAGATGATGGAACCAGAGACTTGAAGGTCCGTGTCCAAAAGCAGTGTCAGCATAGGGCACGCTTGCTGAGGAAACCTGGAGCTCCTTGAAATCAGCACAATTCCTGCTTCCCTTCCTTTTTATTTCACCCAGGATACAAGCCTATTGTTTGGTGGCCATGACAACAACCAGGGTGAGTCTTTCCCCCTCAGTTTGCTACTTTATATGTCAGTCATTCAGACTCAGAGCTATCCTTCACTAATCTGTGAGACATTTCTTAGTCCATTCAAGTTGACACATCATGATTGGTGGTCACACTGGCTGTATGTGTAGCAGACTACTGAAAATCCTTTCCTTCTGGGCACCTGAAACTTTGTATTATAATTCTGATGACGTTACTTTCTGTGAAGGCTGTTATCATTTTCCGCTTTCACTAGCAATGTATACAATTACTTGTTTTAACAGTTTTGCTTAAATTAGTGATGTTCAAAATGGGTGTTAATCTGAAAATTCAAAAATTGATCCGTGACATCTACTCTATACTAGTGACAACCTCAAATGGAACAAATGTCAAATCAGTCATGAAATGATAAATACAAGAAGTAAACAATTGTGAATTGTTTGTTTACCTGAATAATGGTGCTTCAAACACATATACATACACACACAGATGCTGTTTGCATGGCCACTATAATAGTAAAATCATAGTAACAATAAAAAGAGGAAATTGAATGAAGAGAAATAATGGGACAGTAGCTGATTTATTACAAGTAATATAAGCAAACACATGTATTATGGGTTCATTAGTGGACAAAATGATGTGGGAGCAAGGAAGGAAAGAAGGAAGCAATAATGTAACGAACGACAAATTCAAACACTGTGAGAATTTCATTTAAATCAGAGCAGTTAAGGATAGATGGTGTGCCATGTGATCTTTACATTTTTGTCAGTTCTCTGAAGATTTTACTTTTAAACCTTTCTTTTTTGAGATCTGTCAGTTCCTTATTCACTTTTAGGTGTTGTTGGTTATATCTTTCATATATACTCCTACTGTGAGAATTTTCCTTCATTCTCTGATTGGTTCATAATTACATAAATATTTTACTTCTTGGTACAATGTTCTCAATGTTTATCTGTTCAATGGTATTATTTACTTTTCTGTATGATGAATTTTTTTTGGTAGGAAAACTTTGTTGCCTCTGTCATCGTTCTAATCTTTATATTGATATTTTCTTTTTTTTGGTTGATCATATTTCAGTGAGCAATAATTTCATGGACCAGCCCTTCATAAACAATTCCTGACTATTAGGGAAGGGACGTAGGACTGCTCGGGTAGATTTCTAGCTTTTGAATTCCACAGCTGCTTCCTTGGTTATTATAATGGACTACTGCTGCCCCCAAACATAGTGCTCTGTTCAATCAATCCTTTAATACCTCTCCAAGTATAAGCAGTTATGGGCTTTCCTGACCTCAGCTTCCATCTCCTCTCCTCTCCTCATCAGCTACTGCCTGTTATGAATATATCAAATAAGATTCTCTTACTTTGGGAAGGTGGTTCTTGCTGGTGCTTTCAGAACTTTGCACTATGCATTTACCTATCTACATTCTCTTGCTTTTATGCATTCTTCTGTTAAACATTCTGCCCTGCTCATAGCATTCCTTCTTATTAATGACAGGGCGCTCACCTCTTGAGGATGCTTTGTAACTGGAGGTATCTGGTCACATTGTTGGGGTTTTTGGTTCTCCCATTTTTGCAACTCTATTCTCTGTTCAATGTCTTACAGAAATTCTAGGCTATTCTACAAGTCTCTGCTATTTTGACAACGCTTAAAACAAATTGCAGTTTTAGTGTTTTTGTTTGTTTGTTTGTTTGTTTTTGGTGTTGTTTTTGAGTTTTTGTTACAGGGTCTCACTGTGTAGTTCACGCAGTCCTCAAACTTACTATGTTGGCCAGACTGGCCTTGAACTTGCAACCAGCCTTCTGTTTCAGCCTCCCAAGTGCTAAGATTATAGGTGTGTGCCACTATGCCTAGTGCAAAAAACAATTTTAAAGTTTTATGTTTCATAATCTGTGTCAAAACTGTTTTGAGGAATTTTTCTCACTTTACTTTTTGTTCAGAAGAAGTGGCAAAACTCTGAAGTTAGATTACCACAAAGTTCGTATCAGTAATCTTTTCATTTTTGTAATGAGGGAATTGATGCCCATTTTAAAATTAAAAATGCAACATTTAATCAGGTAAAGATGATAAACTCATTCTGTACAAGTATTGCTAATCGGCACTTGATTCGATTATACAAAAAAGTACTGTCTCATGCAGTTGTTCTTAACCCAATCTAGTTAGTGTAAAAAGTTATCATCTTCTTTATAATTCCTTCCTAATCTTTATTATGGTAGTACAGAAAGTACAGGGACAGCTTTAGGAGGATTGATAATCTCTGGAGGAATCTCCACAGTTATATTCGAGAAGATATTAAGTGAGACTGTAAGTAACACAATATCATTTTGAGAAAATTATATCAAGAAATGACTCTCTGGCTTCATCTTACTGATTGTAAATTTCTCTACAGCCAGCCTGAGCATTATATTTCAGGATATTATTCACTCTGCTGCTGTAGGAGCCAAAACCTTTTTATTTATTTATTTTTTTCTGGTCTATCAGTTGCTTCACTTTGCATTGGATGGCTGGTGAGGTCAATCTCCACAGTTAATTTTATGAATCTTGTGTTACTAGTATTAACTTCTCATTTTATCTTTCTTCAAAATGGATAAACAGAAAAGAAAAGCAGAAAAAACAAAAAAGAAATTCCAAATTATAGATTGAGTGGCAGCTGATCTTGACAGTATATAAGAATATACCCATTTTTCACATATTAAACATTCTATTTTAGCTGCCCCATCTATACTTTTTCTTCTTTTATTTTAATTTTCATTTTGGCTTTTAGACCTGGGTTCTCATTAGGTAGCTTCAGACTGAGGTTGAATTTGCTGGGATTACAGATGCGTGCCATGGTGACCAACTGCTACCCTTTTCTTATAAATCTGAGTCTTTTGATATTCTGTGACCATTTTAAGAAACCGCATCTCTTGGGAAATAATACTTTTAATACACATGAGAGAGCATTCAATTTAATAATACTGTTTTGTTTTGGGGGTAGAATGTATGGAATTCGTGTTGCTTTTTGAAATCTGTTTTTCATTACTACATGTTTGCAGTACAAAATGTTTTTATTCCTTGTGGAAAGTTGTTAATGTACATAGCACATCTTAATGACTTTTACATAGTTTTTTTCCTCCTCTTCTGCCCCTTCCCTCTATCCCTTTATCCCCTTCCTCTTTTTCCATTATAGAGAATTATAAACTTGTTCAAACTCGAGGTTGCCCCTTATCTAATCACTGCAGGAAGTTATTTTAATATTTTTCAGGAATAGCTCCAATCGATTATACAAATTCATTTATTAATTTACAGCAACTGAGTAATTTGCTTTAATTACTACTTCTTCTAAAAAATTCCCAAAAGGCATAAGACCTTTTATTTTCTGAATCTTCTCTATCTCTTTTAAATTATTTCTTATCCCATCCTGTCTACTAACTGTGTTCTGGTTGCACTGACCATTTCTATTCTAGGCCCCTCCTTGAACTCAGTAACACTGAGAAGAAAATTTATGTAATATGAAATAAACGGATTACACAGAATGGACCTCAGTGACAGCCTTGCAGGAGACATGCAATTTATTTTGCCAACATAATTTTATGTAACTAAGAAACCAAACTAAAATTTAGTGAATTAAACTCTTAAGTTTGTTATTATAGCTGTGTGAGCCTGCTGATCTGGGTGGGCTAAATTAATCTGGATGAATTAAGTTGATTGATCTCAGCTGCACTCACTCTTATGTCTGCAGGTAATTGGAGGTTGTCTGGGTTGCCATTGATCCAGGGTAGCCTTGCCTGGAAGAGATCACTACGTGAGGTATCTCATCCTCCAACATCCCAGTTAGTGTTTATTCTGATGCCAGTCTCATTGCATGCTAAAGACAGCAAGTGCATTGGCCAAAGCAATTTATAAAAAAACAAAAACAAAAACAAAAAAAGCCTTCAGATTCAAAGAGTAGAAAAACAGTTTGCAATCTTGATAACAAGAACTACAAAGGCACATGACATGGCAAAGAATGTGCAAAGAGGGAGGAGGAAATTGAGGCCATTTGTGTAAAAAGCGCTCCTACCATGCTAAAACACATCACCCAACCCTGAGTCCTGGTTTTTCTGTTAATTACAGTGATCACTGTAATTTGCCTTTCACCTCTTGACAAGAAACATGACTTGAGAACTGGGGCAAACATTGCATCCCAAACCTCTGATTACATGGTTGATCAGGGCTGGATGTATGACCACACGATTACAGTCTACCCTGAGTTTTAACTTAAAGATTAAATCTAAGAAAATCTCTCATTATTAAATGAATCAACCTGAAATTATACATGGATATAAAGAGAAAACTGACAAACGGAAATGCGAAAGATGAAGAGGAAAATAGCCTTGATTTGGTATTTTGGTACCTGTATTTAGACACCCTTATATTAGAGGCAGTCTACATCCTAAAAGGACAATTTACTTTCCTTAATAAATCTTGTTTTTTTCTTAGTAATCCTGGTATAAATTAGGCTATTGCCTGCTGCAAGTAGAAGTAGCTCTGATATCTGCAAAAAAACAGACTGGTAAAAATTCTGTGAAACGTTTCTAACCTATTTTTGGTTGTGTGCATTTTTAATTTGAATGTAATTGACTCAATGCCAGAAGTAAGACTTGCCATTCAGTAATAACTTGAGGTCTATCTGCCCAGGCATTTTACTATTAGGCAGTGCCCATATACCTCAATCAGATTGTTTTTACTCATTCACTAAATTGATCACATAAACAAAAATATTCATTAGGTGAAAGGTACTGTACTAGGCTCTCTTTTAAATAAAAGACACAAAATCATTATCCTTATACAACTTATCTTAATGTTATTTTAAAAAGAGACACTTAGATTTTTCTGAAAAAAGTGAACTCAGTCTTAACAGTTTCAATGTAGAATGATGGATTATTTTAAAAGTTAAGTTTCAAAAAACCTGTTCAGCTGCTTTTGAGACATGGCCAGTAGTGTGAGAAAATCTATTTTATTCCTTTTTCAAAAGTTGCCCTTTTCTAATGTCAAGCAACTACAGAATGGATGAACTTTGGAAGTGTCAGTCTTGAAGTGTTACGCAATTTGTTCTGAGTATGAATTAGTCAGGCTGAGCCTTTGAGTGTATTAAAAACAAGTAAGATGAGCTGAATATATCCCTAAAGGGCAAAAACAGTGTTAGGTCCGCTTAGTCCAGTTTCCATGCTATTTTCTTTATAGTGCAGATTTCTCAGGCTTCGTGTACTCAGTCCTTAAAAGGATTATGGTTAAGCCACAATGAACAGAAGAACGGAAACAGAGTAATGGGATACATTTTTCCCACATAGTATCCAGGAATGAATAAATCTGCTTCCCGAAAAAGATGAAAGATAGAAAGACCTGATACTCTGGAGTTTGGTGGTTCAGATTTGACTATACTAACTACATTATAGTTCCAATACATTTACTTAAATGGTGAATTAAAAGACATCAAACCATTAGTTTGACTATTTTTACTAAAGTCTCAAATAATCAAGCCAAAACAGCCAGCATGTTTAATATTATCCAAGGACGCAATCATACTCTACACAAAGAATCTGGCATGCATGTGTCCTCAGTATGATCCTAAAATGCTGAGAAACAGACCTGACTATTATGGGTAAAAGAATTTAATGATAGGAAAAAAGGAGGAGTACTAGAAGCAGATGGGTAGAAGGATAAGCTGGGAAGAGATCAACTCCTGTTTTGGTCCAGCTTTGCCTTCCCTAGTCCTCTACAGCCAGCTGACCATTGAAATCTTGCTCCATTTCTGGGGCAGTCTTAATAAGGGGAATTCCTATAGTTTATCTATCTTTTATTCTCTGATACTGAGCATTTTCTTTCCCCACTTCATGTGATTCTAGTGACTTTATCAGGAAGAAGCCTGGACTTCCGACTGCCTGCGACCAACTCAGCACTCTGCATACAGCTGAGCTCTCTCCTCCAATAGAAAGACTCAGAGTCCTTGTAATGTTGACACTGTAGGAGAAACTGGGCACTAGTGTACTAACTTTTATATAACTTTCATTGCGTGTTTTTACATACCAAGGACTATCATCAGTAGTTTAATTTGGAGAAATAGTTTAACTCTCAAACTTTGTGATCATTCGTATTATTCTCATTGTACAAATGAAGAAACTGAGTTTCAGATGTGTTAAATTGCTTGTCCAAGTAGCAAGTGAGTGGCAGGGCTATCATTCTAAATAACAATGGCTCAAGCTGCCTTTTCGTGATACTATTTCTCCTCTGATGATACACATTGTAAATACAGTGGTACCTCAGTCCGCGAATTTAGTTCAGTCTGTGATTCTGGGGAAGATGCCTATGGTCCTGGCCTGATGTGGGGTTTGCTGAAAGCTTCTGTTTGCAAAGCAAACTGTACCATGTAAACCTTAGCATAGTAGAATTCTAGCTTGGAGATAAAATCAACAGAATAAGAGCACAGATAGTAATAATAATGATGATGATAATAATAATAACCACAGAGGGGAAGAAACAGACTCACAGTGACACTTTTTAAACACACATCTCTTCAATGCTGAATGAACAGCAACTTTTCCTCCCTCCATGCTTTTCTCTTCTGTGGGTTTATCCTTCTCCAATAAATGTAGAAGCTTTATTGTCACGTGGTATTTGAGGCTCTTTGCTGTCATGTTCTGTGAATCTCAGGACACACTGAAACTACTGTTTTGAGAACTTAAAATAAGGCTACGTGGCTGTCCTCCCTGGAAATAGCCTCTGATACTCGTTCCTTTACCTTTACTTTACTTATTCTTCCATTTGAAGGACACTGGGTTGCCATAGACTTTAAAAACTTATGTCTGTGACTGAATTCAGGTAGCCATGAGGAATGTAGCACATCTCTTTATATATCAGAAAGTATTCTGTAATAAAGGAAAAACCATCTATAGAGGCTTTCATGCTCCATGGCCAACATCGCATAGGGCTCTTTATAACACAGACAAAACTCTCTCTTTTTTACTGAGCACACCAAAGCATGCAAACAGTACGAGAGAACTCAAGCAGGTGAGTGCCACATACAAAGACAGTCCTTGTGCAACTATTCAGTGCCCCTCTCTTCACTGCAGGGGCTGGTCCTGCCCTCAATCTGGACCAGCTATTCAGGTCTCTGATTAGGCAGTAATTATAAAAAAGGTCTTTGAGAGTTTTCAGTAAAGTGTTTTTCACCAAAAAGAAGGACAATGCGTCCCAACTTTTCACACCCTATTTCTTGTAGCATATAAATAGAAATACTTAAAGAGGACAAGCTAAAGAAATACAGTGAAAACAGGAAGCGGGTGTTGTCTTTATATTCAGCACCCACTAAGGCAGGGAGCACAGCTCCTTGTTGAGCTGGCAAAACCCCTGAAGCACAAAGCTTGTATCCAAACACGATAGTTTCTTTGTCTTGAAAAGAGTCTGGTGTTTATTCTGCACCAGTTTTTGAAGCTTTGAACAAACTGCCTTTCTTTCTATACCACTCTGTTGCCTCTTAGGGACCCATAGTTGAAGGAGTAGCACTGAATAAATTCAACCTTTAGAATTCATTGTCAAAGTGCTTTCAATTTTGCACCTGCAAAGTCACTTCCTCTGTAGCTTTAGAGAAAATATGACCTTTTCTAATTTCCAAGGCCTTCTGTATTATTTTTTTTACCAGCCACGGCCAAAGTTTAAATTGTAAGCATGATTCTTTGGCCCGAGATATTGTTTTCCTTCTGACAAAGAATCCTTTCAGGACTTTATGATAGATAAATATATTGTCATATATATTTTGGTTATGAAGTGGTTCAACTTTTATACAGAAATGTTTTTAAACTTTCACTGTAAGTTTTTATTTATATAAGCCTTTTGTTCTTTCCTCAATTTAATATTTGTACTTCTTTGTTTGAATTTATTAGTTTTTAAGTTTCTAACATTGCTGCATTTAATTAGAGAAATAATAGGTGCAGCTCAGTGGAGATGTGTGATGAGTTCATTTATACATGTAAAATAAAAACATTAATTTTCTTTTATGTTTCCTTTATTCTTTGCGATGGCAGTTGTTTTAGCCGTATGGAAATTGTTGCCCTGATTCTATCTGGAAAGACAGGCTTTGGCTACTACTTTAAACTCTCAATCCTTGGAGAACAGTTAGGAACTCTCTTGATAGTTTTTACGAGTTGGCATCAAAGTTTTAAGCTAAATGAGTCACACAGTATATTCACACTGCAACCTGAAACTCAACTCTGACTCTATTTTTGGCTGTATATTCTGTATCAAATTACTCACCAGCCCTATTATGTCTCTAAAGTACTACTTAAATCCTTCAGGAAGTCTAGCCTACATGTTTGTTGTACCATACTTGAATATTATAACTTTCTATGTAGAATGCATGTATCTATCCTCTTCTGTCCTCTCAAAGCATGCTTAATATTGACCACTTAGTTTTCTGTAAACAAAATTTGAATATGGTTCTCTTGGTGATTGTTAGGATCTTTCTTCCAGGATAAAAATTTAAACTTACTATGGCACTGGACAATCCTTTGTAAATTGATTCCTTCATAACTTGCCAAATTACCCTCCAGCCTGCAGTGCTTTTCTTGAGCTCCACAAAAAACACATTATGTTTTATCAGTCAAGGTATTCATTGAAATTTCCAAGTACTTTTCTACATTCTTTGATTGTTCAAAGCAGATTCCACTTACTGGCATTTATTAGGATTCTACTTTGTGCAAGGTAGTTTTCTAACAGTTGAAATATCAGGAACTTATATATGTTCTCTGTTCACTCATCTAAATTATGCTAAATAGAATGAGTTCTAAAAATACAGGTAAACGTATGTTGCATATATTTAATTTTTGAGTGTTACTTGGTATGGAGAAAATGTCAAAGAGATAATTGGTTAGATAGTATTTTCTAGTCATAAATTATAAATAATTTGTACATAGCCATATTTAACACTTAATGTAAGAATAATAGGTAAAATGTAAACCAGTAGTTAATAACCTACTCCATGCACTTCTACGAATTACATCATATTACTAGGTCATTATTAAACATGAAATACAAGCCGGGCATGGTGGCTCATGCCTTTAATCCCAGCACTCTGGAGGCTGAGGTAGGTGAAGCATTGTGAGTTCGAGGCCAGCGTGGGCTACAACGTGAGCAAGGCCGGCCTGAACTACATAGTGTGACCCTGTCTCAAAAAAAATAGGACTGGGAGTTTGGCTCAGTGGCTTAAGCACCTGCCTGGCAGGTACGAGGTTGTGAGTTTGATCCCTGGTAACTACAAAATAAATAAATAAATAAATAAAAATAAAGATGAAATACAGCTAGAGAAAGTTTAAATAACTTGCTTAAACAATAGTTGTGGAAGAAGTGAGAGCTTGGATTCATAACCACTCTGCTATGCTTCCTCTGTACTCATAGAATCATAACTATTTATGTTCTTAGTCCTACATTCATTATCAAGCTTAATCTTCAATAAATTTTACTGACTGAATTTTCATACTTATGAATATTTCTTTCATATATTCTTAATAATATGTATAAGGTTCACCATTTTGTTAAACTACCATTTTATATTTTCACTGGAGGGACAGTATCCCCATAGTTTCAGTATGATTTTATTTGAACTAGCTTGAATCATATGCATTGTATAAAAGAAATAGAGTGTATTGGGTGAGGACAGAGGTTATCTTCTCCTGATTCATATACTAAGCTCTCCATGTAGAGTAAAACAATGTTTTTCCTTTGTTGGGGTTAATTATCCATGAATTAATTATCCATGAATAAATCACATTATATTATGTTTAGAAATCAATAGTCAAGTTTGCTGAGATTTATTTATACTCCATTGCCCATTCCTGGATACTTGCTTATATTTTAGGTTAGTAAAAATAATGTCTCTCTCTCCTGAGAAGAAGATACACAGGTTGCCAGTCACTTCAATGTAATATCAAAGAATCGCAATCATGGATTTCCACTCTTACAATGTATTTTCATTCTGCTCACATCCAGGACTTAGCCCTTATCATGTTACTGCATGAAAGTTAGAGCTCAGTTAAGCAGCTCCAAGATGGTATTATGGCCACTCTTATTTTTGTCAGTAATAAAGTGCTTTTGTTTCTAACGCATAGGGTCATATTTTTCTGTTAACATATATAAAACTGGCAGTATAATTTACATTTCAAATAAAGTATCAAGTCTTTCTTAATCCCTGATTTACAACTGACAAAAGGATTCATAAGATAGATTGAATTCTGGAGAGTCAGAAGCAGAATCTGTCCATTATAGGTGAACAAGCTATTGATATTAGGGACCATATTTTTCCACCACTATATTCTCAAAGCTAAGAAGCATTCTGGTTGTAGAAGACATTTGATATAGTTTCCTTTTAGTAAGTAAAGTGTAGATTTATACAAAGTAATAACATATTTCTCATACTGTAGTAAACTAAAAAGGGTCATTATAAATAATATTTGTAGGTAGATTCACTTCCAAGGGGTTCTAGATCACATACCAATCAAAGACTGTACATAAATATTTATTTTAACATTGATGGATATTTCTTAAGAGTTAGATATCATCTTTATTGTGATAACTTAGGTGATATGTTATTACCAAACTAGGTGCACCAGCCTAGTATAACTTCATTTCTCATTCAGTTAAGCTACTATTTAAGTAATTAAAATATAAATCACAAAATTGTATTTTGTGAACAACAAACTCCCATACTTAAAATTTTAAAAAATGTACTTACCAGTACTTCAACTTGCTGCTGTAAGTCAAGAGATTTCAACACAAGCCCTTGTAAACAAATACTTTGTTTTATTTCTTCAAGCTAAGTCACCAGCCTTGAATAAGTAATCTAGTCAATGAATTTTATGCTGAGGATTTTTAATACTTCAATCATGTCTTTTTAAAAGCAAATATACTTTTTCTTCCTTTTGTGTATCATGCCTTTTATTAATGTTTAGTTTTCTTGCCTAGCTTAACACCCCAAATAGTCTATAGGTTTTGACAGTGGATATTCTTGTCTTGTTCCTCACTTAGAAAAAATGAAGGATAATGTTTTGCCTTAGTTAAGATGCTATCTACAGGTTTCTTCCAGATGTGCTTAATCCGTTTGAGAAAATTTAGTTCCATTCCTTGTTTTCCAAGAGATTAATCTGATTAGAAGCTCATTTTTTGTCTTTAGATGATATTGCCACTGTTTAGGAAGACAGAAGGTATGCAATGTTGTATTATGTATAAAAATAGTAGGTGACCTAATAATCATATGATGACAAACATCCTTAAAACTCATTGGTTTGAAACAGAGACCATTATTGTCCAGAGGCCTGTGAAGTAATTTTACTTGACTGATCAAAGCTAGGAAAGGGTGAACGCATTTCCCTGGTGCTGTGGCAGTGATTTAAGAGTTTGACCCACAGTAGTTCTCAGGGTTGGTTGGAGCAGCTCTGCCTCCTGTGTCTTTCATCCTTCTTCTTCTAACCCTGAGTCGCTGGAGTACATGATGCCACTTAAGGTTCAGGCTCAGAATTGGAACTTCATCTCTTTCTGTCTCAGCCCATTTACCAAAGCAAGTCACTTGATTGAGCCCCAAATTAGGTGGCACAGAAATAATATCCACATCATAAAAATTCCATAAGAAACTGTCTGATGAAAGAAATTCTAAAATACTTGACATTAAGTACTTGAAGAAGTGAATAATTGCAACAAATGTTGAAATCTATCATCTGAAACAAATTTAGAAAAATGTCTTTTAGTAATTGCTAAAACTATACATGTTTATTATACAATTCTCTAGACAGTACTTTTATACTTTATAAATTTGAAAATCAAAACCATTAGACACATAAAAGTCGAAGAATTGTTAGAAATTTATGAATTATACCTGAAGTCAAAATAGAAAATGATATGAATTGAAAACTTGCAATATCATATCCAAGATTTCAAAAATCATGACATTATGAATAGCTTAATAAATAGATATTAACTTAAAGGTGAGTAATACATTTTAAAAAAGCATAATGCTAGTATCATTATGTCTCAAAAGTAGATTTTAATGTATTATATATATTGTTATATGTTGGAGACCACTACGAATCAGCTCTGAGTAGGATTTAAAATTAACTAATTGACATTTTACTTATCTGTGAGTCTGTCCTAGGCCAAGGCCCCTTGCCTGGTGATGGGAGCTGATTCATAGGAAGTGAACCTCTATGAATCACTGGTCCTGGCTGAGGCCTGTAGTGGCCTGTGAGGCCAGAGATACCTCAAAGGGCAAGATAAGGCCACCACTGACAACATCTTGGCTCCACAATCAATTATGTAAATAGAGACTGCAGCTGCAGACATCTCACCCCTGCAGGCATCTCAGTCCCACCACAAATGTCATCATGGAGATGAGACAATTCTCCTTAATTGGCACAATTTACTACTTGGAGAAACCTTTAAAGTGACTCCCAAGGTCCTGCTCATTTCCGGAACTTTCCTCAGTATCCCCTCTCTGTCTGTAATGGAAATAAATATGGGCTGCCCAGAAAAGCTCTTTGTCTTAGCCCTCTTGATAACCTCAGAGTCAAGAACTCTGCAAGGAGCTTTGATTCTCCTGGAGCCCTAAAATCATACCACTTGTCTCGTTTATTTAAGCTTTCGCCATACACTCATTCAGAAGATTGGGGATTTAGGCCAGGTCCCCTGTAGTTATTGCCTTTTACTGGAAAACAAAACTGAAAATTGATCCACTTCTCATGTTTTATTCCATAAAAGTATAATATCAGTAAATGCTTTATAAAGTATTGTAGTAAAAGAAATAATGTTCTTCAACTGGCAAACAGTTGAATATGGTATCACGAAGTCACCAAAGAAAGCATTGTTTTTTTATCAACTGATTGGGAGAAAAGTCCACAGTCCATTCTGAACTGAAGGAGCCAAGTCAAGTTATGTGTGCATAGCATAAGATTATCTTTTTAAATGAACAGTGACAAGTCCAATGTATCTACAAATGTATTTGTATATGAACATGGTGAAATGTTTTGGAGCACACCGACCATATTACCATCACTGGGTGTGGAAGTATAAGGAATAGGAAATTAATAGGCAAAATGATTCATCATAAAAAACATGCCCCTGATAAAATTGCTATTTATCACAGAACATCGTGATTATAAACATCTTCATGTGTTTAGAGAATGTGAGTAACATCTTTCCTGTGATGTTAGGTTTCTGGACCTCAGCCTCAAATGTATGGACAATGGGATACAGTCAGTCCCTTAAAAGAGTAGCTGGCCACATCTTCATGGAACCTGGAGCAGCTTAACTGGCATCATGATTGGTATCCAATGTCCTCCATAAGAAAATGCATTTTAACAATCATGAGAATTAGAGGGATAATTCGTAAGAACAGTGAGCACTGACAATATTGTTTTTCTTCTCTAAAACATAATTAAGAGAACTGAGTCCCAGGAACACTCCTTAGAGAGACTGGAGGTTTTGAAATGCTTTGCTCTGTCTGATTGTGGAACAGAAATATGGGGGGAGTACTTTTGGAGTGTGTGGTCCCAAGAGTCTTACTCTTACCTAGATAAGTACAAAAGTGAATACAGAAAGAGGGAATTATGAAGGTAGCTGTGAGACATAACTCTAACCTTAATACACACAGGGTTTAAAGCTATTTTGGAAGAACTTTGCTTGAAAGAAACCTTGTTTGAATGAGTTCATAAGTATAGTGTGATCCTTTCATTGTAAATATAGATGGGGGAGGAGAAAGGGCAGATCCCGCGGACAGACCACTCTTAGCTTTCTTTTTATTGACATTCTATGGGCTTTGGAGAGATATTTTCTATTGAATATAAGATCAAAATATTTTTTGAGCTTAGTCTACAATGTTTAATTGCCTGCAAGTGAGTACTAACTCTGATATTTGACCACATGGCTCCCAAAAGCAGAGAAAGAAGGAATATTTGAGTTTTTAAAACTTCTTTCATCAGTGAAAAATAGATGGTTTCCTGATTTTCACCCTACTGATTTCAGCACACTTTTATACAGTTGGGGTGTTTGGTGCACCCTGATTTAGTACACACACTTTCACATTCAAGCACATAAGACATGTACAAAAGTTCGATCACTAAAATATTAATGTTATCTCAAAGGAATGGGATTCCAAGCATGTTAAAATGAAAGCACAATTTCATGTGAAAATACACTTAAAGCAAATGCATTCTCCTAGAGCCTATCTCTAATTGCATCTACCCAGATACCAGCTAAACCCCACTATACACACACACACACACACACACACACACACTCACATGAACACCCCTGCACACACACATGTACACATCCACATATGCACACAGACAAGGACAAAGAGAATGTCCTCAAAGCACTTCAATTCCAAGTTCTGAAACATTTTCTACACAGACACAATTTATGTGGCTCATTAAAGCAGGAATCATATATATATATATATATATATATATATATGCATTCAAATATGCAGCACAATCAAGGAAACACACCAGCTGATTGTTAAAATATGCAGCCTGTTGAGTAAATCCTATTAAAGACAATTTTGGAGACGAAAATATGTTTCAAAATTAGTAAAACATGTGGTTTGAGTTGTCAAGTGTATTCAAATATTTCAAAAGATAGAAGAACTTGTTTTGAGAAAAGATACAAAATATTCAAACTCCAATAGAGAAGAAAGTCTGTGTTGTCTGTGAACCTGGATGCCTCTAAGATGCGGCTGCAGTGTGGGGGTGGGGACAAGAAGAAAAGATACAGTTCTTTGTATCACAGATCTTTTGAAAGTTTCAGAAAACTGAAGACTGATATGTGACTATCAAATGGTAGGGTTAACTCTTCATTTCTTTAAGGAATGACATCCTAGTCTATTGGAACAGATATGAAGTATTTTGTGGATAGCAGTCATGAAAAGAAAAGGAGTCATTTTCTATAAAATTGACAGAAATTACCTTTTTACCCTCTCAGAAAATGTTGTGAGGCAAAACCATCAATTTAGCACAGCTTTACTTTAAAGCCATTTCCTTATTTTGTGCATTAATTTTTAAACCCTTTTCCCTCCACAATGAATAAAAGTGTCATTTTGAAATATTTTGGCTGATATTTATAGCATGTGGCTTGATTATGTTACATTAGTTACCATGGACCTTTATTTCGCATATGAAGGAACATTTGAAAACGTTTTCTTGCAGGGTCTTTTAGTGAACTCCACATGTGATAGGAAGGGACACGGCTGATTTCACATAAACAGGCACTATGCAGCCTTTCCATAAATGTGCAGATGGTTAGTTGGTAATACCAAGAAGTCTTGCACAGATGGGGGCATAAAAATGATTAGTGGAAATTACACAGGAAGATTCATTCAGATCATGGCAATGTAACAGTTAGGAATTATGGTTCATATTTGTGAGCTAAAATAGAGCACAAAGAAATTTGCCTATCAAAAAAACTGTAATAAATCCAGCAATCAGCACCCAAGGACCTATAACATACTGATCTTATGGTCATTTTAGAAATACTCAAAAGGCTCCAATTTAGTTATATTCTTATTTAGACTTTTTCCTGAACTGGTTCCAAACCCATTTATTAGTAATCATATTCTCTCAACAATGGTTTGACTTCTAAACACTTTTGGGAAACTTTCCTAATTTTAACTTTCACATCTTCCTTTAGTGGCTAAGCTATGCAATTTTTCATGAATACATAAAAACTAAGATGACATTGAGGTAAAACAAACAACAAAAAGAAACAACTGAACAAGCAACATCCTTAGAGATCCATCCTTTGGAGTATTACTTTTCTTCTGATCAAGGGTCCAGACATATCTGAGTTCTTTCCAGTTAAATTCTGGAAAATGAATGTTGATTTATCATGTTCATTGCTTTGTCATTTAATTCTGAATTGCAGTTCTAGATTACTTAATTCTAGGTTATTTAAATATGTAGAGAAAATAGTTGCTTTATAGAGAGGAAATCTGAAAACTTTGAAAGATATCTCAGTCACACTTCTGTATGCATGCTTGTACGTGCATATATGTATTTTTTTCTTACCAAAAATTTAATTCAGGGCTTCACACATGCTATGCAAGCACTCTACCACTGAGGTTCACCGGTAGCCTTTTTATAACAGGATTTTCTAAAATCCCCGGGCTGGCCTCAAACTTTCAATTTTGTGTTAGCCTCCAGAATATCTGGGATTGCAAGCAAATGCATGACACTCAGATTAAAAATATTTCTAAGTGCAAAGTTCTATGAGATTATTGCCTAGAACTACTAAAATATTTTTGCAACTATTAAATAGTGTTTGGCCTCTAGGTAAAGATAAGTTGACTTTGCTATTTTTAAGTCTATTTATACATATTTGATGGAAAATTTATATCTAATGTTTAAGCTTTGATTATGAGATTATGTGATTTTTGAGATTATAATGTAATATTTCTGGAAACTTTTGTTATGGAGTTTTTTCAAAGGGAAACCCAAAGACTATTTCGATGTGTAAAGGAATATTAGCCCATCTTCAATAGCAGCAAAAGCATAGTATACCTCGGTGAGTACTTTCAAGAAATATACAAGTCATACAAGAAGTAAACTATAATGCTCTCTATAGAAACACAGAAGGGAAGTTTTGAAAATACAGATATACATTGTCTTAGAGAGGTAGACATATTCATATATCAAATTTCTCAAAATATTTTCCTAAATTGAATGAAAATTGAATTAGAATTCTAAAAGAATTATCTGAAACTTGAGTAAACGGTTCAAAAGATCACTTGTTGTAAGACTATAAAGGCAAGAGATTGCCAGGAATATCCTAAGATTGAACTAGGGGTGGGACCCGCCCGTGCATCATTTCATATTGTTACGGTTTATAGCCAGATGTCCCTCCAAATCCTCATGTGCTCCTTAGTGGGATTTTCTGATGGTGACTGGATCGGGGGCATGATATTCGTGACTGATTAGTCCACTGATGGCTTTATAGCAAAACTTGATATGGAGGTGAAGCATGGCTGTAGGAGGCGGGCCATTGGCAGTGTAGCCTAGAAGGGATTATCTCCTTTCCTCTTTCTTTGATCTATCTCTCCACTTTTTCCTACCATGCCATTAAATCTTTCTCCTCTGCAATGCGTCTTTGCCTTGGATTCAGCTGACCGTGGACTGAAACCTCTAAAAATTGTGAGCCAAAATACAACTTCCATTCTTCAAATTGTGTCAGGTATTGTGTCCCAGTGATGAGAAAGTAACTAAAACACACTCATATATCTACAGGATATTGATTTAACAGTAAGTACATGAATTTATGGAGCACATGGAAGGGCCAATAAATAGATGCAAATAAATAGAAGGAAGGCAGATAATAAATAATTTAAAGTCAATCCTATCAGAAAGAACAAAAGAGGCAGCATGATTGTAGAATGGGGTCCTGCCGATTTAAAGAGGATTACCAAGGAAATTGTTTTCCTCTAAGACATTGCGCACAAATTAGTGGGATATTTTTGCCCAAAAGATAGGCAAAGATGAGAAGAGAAGTCAATAGTAGCATAAGAATATAGGAAAAATGTAGCTGTTGGTGAAGGGTAGATTAATTGATGCAGTTTTTCTGCATGCATTTTGGTAAAATTTATAAAATTATTTCTCTCATTAAGGAGATAAACAGGTGGCAATTCATATTGAAACACTTTTTCATGTTCACATAAAAGGAAATCTTTTCAAATTTATTCAAAGTCATAAAATGAAATTATGGGATATCTAAATAAGAAAATATGTACACATGGGAAAACATTAAAACTTCATTTAATTTTAAAGAGTTATGAAATTGGAAGTACAGTGTAACTTTATGAATATAATGTTTATCAAATCTCATTTTTCCCTCTTTATTCCTCGTACAACTCTGGAAGTTCATTCACAAAATATTAGCGAATATTTTCTAAGGGAGATGGGACTTTGAGTACTTTTCAATTTTTTTATAGGATTAAAGTAAGCAAATTTAATTTTAATGTCACATAAATAATTTTCCTGTTTTAAAGTGCTCTGTGTAAAATTTCTGGTTAAGGGACACAAAATTTCCATCAGACGAGAGGAATAAGTTCAAAAGCTCTACTGCACATCATGGCAATTAGAGCTAATGATGATACATTGTATCTTTGAAAATTGCTACGAGTATAACATCGGTGTCCTCATCAAAGAGAAAAAAGTAGTGTGTGAAATAATGAGTATATTAAATAGCCTGATTTAGCCATTCCACAACGTGTACGTATATACATATATTGAAGCTTCATGTTACAACATAAACATGCATAACTTATACTTGACAATTTTAAAATTACTTTGAAAAACTTCAAATCTGTCATAACTATGAGAAAAATGATTAGCTGTCAAGACAGGCTATACATGAGGTTTTTAAAAATAAATTTGAAGGAAACAATTAATGTAAATTATAGGCATAAACTGATATGCATGCTACTTTTATGACTAGAGCAAAGGAAGATCACTCCGGACACTTGTGCGTGACAAATACTGTCATTTTCTAAGTTACCTAAATCAGGTAGGAAAAGTGATCTGTAGTGACAGTGGAGCCGAAGACGTTCTAGACACTAAGAAAACAGGCCATGAAGAAGGGTGATGATATAAATAAACCTTCAAGTGGGGCAGGCCTTAGAAAGCTGAACGAAGAGACTCTTTATTTCCATGTCCCTTCCTCTCTATATGTCTGCTGTCATTCTATTGGAATCTGCACATATTGAGTTAAACAAGAGTACTCTTGAAGAAAGTCTTGTTGAACTGTTCTTTTGTTTTGTTTTGTTTTGTTTTTTGTACCGGGGATCAAACTCACAGCCTCGCTCCTGTCAGGCAGGCACTTAAGTCACTGAGCTAAATCCCCTGCCCTGAACTGTTTTTGAAAAAAAAGTGGTACTAAAGGTTTTTTCAATGAAATCATGAAGAAAAAAATGAAAGTTAAGACTTCATGTGCAATTAAGTAAAGTTTATACCTTTTATTTTAAAAAATTCTATAAAACTTTATTTTGCATGTAGGCTGAAATACTGCTAAATAATACTAGTCAGTGCTTATCTTTGTGGGAGTTATGCCTTATTTTAAGCATTATAAAATGGCAAAATGTTTTTCCTACTTAATTTTGCTTTCCACTCTTTTATGGTTACTAAAACATAAATATTCTGTTTATTTGAAAGACAAAAATTCAAAAGCATTTAGATCTGTTTTACTTGGTAAGTAGATATTTTGACAGTCTACAAGGTCTGCTAAGTCAGAAACTTGTTTGTCATTTTTAATTCTTTCCTGTATCTTAACTCATTACTGTATCTGTCACCAGATTTTATTGGTTCTCTCTCTTTCGTGTCTTTACAGTGAATCTTTGTTTTCTTATCCCCACTGTCACTATTTTAGCTCAGGTATTCATGATTTCTTACCTGGATTATGTACACAGTCTCAAAACTCCTTTTCTGGCTTTTCTTCAGACTTGATTCTACAGTGCATCCAACACATTGATGCATGTGGTTTTCTTTAAGCCTAATTTAATTTGTTTTACTGTGCTCCTTAGAAACACTGAAGAGCATCCTCCTTCATTAGAGGATAAAATCTAAAGAAGCATAATGGACCTCCTATTCCTTGTCTCACGTTTACTTCAAGACCTAGTAGATTCACTGCCTGGTCATCATAAAATATTTGCAATTCTTCAGTCGTGTGTATATTGTTATGGGTTTACATATGATGGTCTCTGTGTCACATATTTTCTTCTTTTGAACTTCTCACTAACATCACTATTACTTGTTTCTTTGTTTTAAATGAAGTTAATATCCCTGGTACTTTAAAATCCAACTTACATTTGAAAGGTTATATGAAACTTTCTGTGTTATCCAGGATGAAAAACGTACTCTCTAGTACTTGTACACTTGATCTTCAGGATTCATGGAGGATGGATTCCAGGTCCTCTACAGATACAAAAATCCTTGGATGCTCAAAATCCCTTCTGCAAAATTGTATAGTATTTGCATACAACCTGAACATCTCATTCTGTATACTTTAAATCTTTAGATTACTAATAGTTATCAAAATATAAAATGTATGTAAATGATAGTTACATTATATCATTAGACAATTGTTACTTAAAAAGTCTGTATATGCTTAGTAGAGATGCAATTCTTCAAAAATTTTCCATCAAAAGTTGGTTAACTGCACAGATGCAGACCTCATCAGAGTGGAAAGCATGCTATGCTTAAAACTATATCATAACCCAGACTTTATTGCATAAGTTGTTTATCAATTTCTTCTACCTGTAATTTTTGATCAAAGGATTTCTTGTCTTTTGTTTGTTTTTAGGCCTTATATTTCTTGATGCAGTGACTGGTCATCCAATGTTTGTTAAGTGTATAATGAGAAAACAAAATGTATTTTATCTGTTCAAATTTATGAAAGCTTACCAAATGTTTACATGTATGTCAACAGGGAAATACTAATCTTTTTTCACCTCTTTTGGTAGGTATTCATAGCTTGCTTTATATTGTATGTTCTAACAAACAGTTAAGATTTCTAAGGCCATACACTAATAACTAGTTATTGGATGAAATTTCATTGCAATATTATGAGTATCATTCTTAGACCATGATCTGATTGTACTGGTTATGGCTTTCTAGAGGAGGAAAGTCAATTATGGGAAAGGGGATTTATTAAATAGGCATAAAAAATCAGAGACTACTAGTCTACAGTGGACCACGGAGAGTGAGAGGATACAGTAGCTGCTTGCTCTAAGAAAATGGAAGCTTAAGACAAGAGGAAGTAATGTCAGTGCATGACCAAGAATTTGAAAGCTCCTTGGGGAGTTGCTGTTACGATTCCTCTTTAAAAAGGCTGAAATCTGATGACTACAGGTAATGACAACAACGAAAGACACAGCCACTCACACTGTATAGCTCGCAAGCACAGACTGACTTTCTAATTCTTTTCATTGCATCCAGGCAGCAAACCCATTGGATGCAATAACCTACAATCAGGGTAGGTCTTTCTCCCTCCGTTTGCTGGCCTCTGGCTTCTCGAGAAATACCTCCTCAGACACACCAGACACTAATCTCTTAGGCATCTTTTATTCTATTCAAGTTGACAGTCAAGATTGGCTATCATGCCATCATGAGATTCCACGAAGCTGAGCATTACCCAAGTCAGCAGATATAGACTGGATGTCTACAATTTGTCAGACACTGTACCAGAATAGATTATAGGGGAGAGGTTAGTAAATAGCAGGCACCTTCCCTACTCTCATGAAATTGTTGAACTTAACTTTTTGTGTAGAATGAAAAAAAATCAATAAATATATTGATAGCCTTTTCCCTGGATAGAAGTAGAAAAAGACCATATAAAGCAAATAATCTAAGTTAGACAAAATGGTAGTAACAGTGAGAAAGCAAGAATTCTCAGATAAAAATATTTACTCCAATGATCAGCTTGCTTTCATGCATGATATTTAGAAAATTTAAAATTTTAAGACACTGATTTATTGTTATTGTTTAGATCTAAAATTTCCTCCCAAAGTCTAATGTATGCAAAGGTGGGGCTTCCAGAAGGTGATTGGAACATGGAGGTGTTATGCTCATCAGTGGGTTAATCCATGATGAATGCATCGTTGAATATGCTGTTAGAAGGTGAGGCTGTTTGAAGGTGGTGGGGTTGCTGGAGGCTCTCTCTCTCTCTCTGTCCGTCTGTCTGTCTGTCTCTCTTCAGCTCTTCCTGCTTTCCCCCGCCATGTCCTCCATCATGCTATATCCTACATTGCAGCCAGCCAATCATGTAATCTCTCTTTCTTAAATTGTGAATGTTGGGCATTTTTTCCCAGGTGAAGGAAGTTAATCACTGTAATAACTGTCATACCTTCAGGTTGTTTCATAACATGGAACTATTTAGTCCACAGAGGTGCATGCTAGCAAGATTATACCAATATTGAAAAGGAGAATGGAGTGAGATTTGGCAGGGGCTTTGATGGGAAATAGGACTGGGCTGGTGGGTGGCAAGGAGAAATACTATTTTAACAAGACATAAAAGTAGCAAAGTAAAACAAGGAAAAAATCTTCACTTTAGTAATGTTTTGGGCAGAAGAAGACTGGCTTTACCTCTGGAAAGACAAGCCTGCTTAAATCCATCACTTCAGTTCCATTTAAGGAGCTTAGAATTTATCCTGTAGGTAGGCAGGTGAATCAAACTTATTGTTGATTCTGCAAATGACTTATGAAATCTATGTTTTAAAAAGATTGATCTGTCTGAGTACTACAGAATACACTGAAAGGAGAAAAACTTGCTGGAGTGAAACATGAAATAAGGTTGCATAAAATATGGGATGCAATCGGGAAAGTAGAAACTTAAAATTTTAAATTTAGCAATTTTGCTAAATGCAGTATATTCCAAGATGTGTTCCATGTCTGTTTGCCTTGTCTCTTTTATTGTTACCTAAGGTTACAATCAATAAATTCAGACAACAGTTTTGATTCAAACACTTGTGATATTTGGAAAGGTACCTAGTTGGTAAACAGAAATGTTCCATTCTCAGAAAGTTGACTTTCAATCAGAAGGACTCAGCTCATTCTTTTGTCTTTTCTTTGTCATCTTTTGAATTGATGAACCAGGAACTTTCATTCTTGTAGTTTTGCTCAGGGAAACAAAAAAAAGTGACCTACATGAAGAAAAATAACTGACTCCAGGAAAATAGGGAGAGTGCAATATAGGAAAGGATCTATTTTTGGATTAAGCACTCTAGTTGAGTACAATCAATACAAACTAAAGGACTGTTTTCCCTCAAGTCCATTAGCATCAACATTTTATCACTTGACATCTTGGTTGAATTAATGTGGAACAGGAACTGGAGTAAAGCCTGTGAAAGGAAGTATGAAAACGGAGACTATCTAAAACAAATGAAATAAAAAATAAGTCTTTTGGGAGATGTGGAAAGATAGCAAAGAGGAATTACAGAAAACAAACTGTCATTTTCAATCCAGACAGTATCCACATATAGACAATGTTCTGTCTGGTTCCATAAAGATGTGTTTTTAGACAGGTACATCATCCAAATGTGAGAAATGCATCCTGTTGAGTTATTAGGAATTGTTTCCTGCTAGGGAATACCTCCCACAGGCAGAAGTAATGATCAATCTGCCATATTTTAAAAATATAATTTTAATCTAGTTATTGGGCCAGATTTGGGTTATGCAGGTGAGGCCATGGTGAAGTGGTAATTCATGTGCAGTACATTAGCATATCTTCTTCTCCTTACATAGCTGTTGGAACAAAAGGATAAATAACTTAACATTTTTTTCAAGTCTCATGTTCATGCTCTTGTTTGTGGTTTTTCCTTTATCAGAATATCCTTTCTGAGGATATGAAATCAACATTAAAAACCAAAAAGATTTTCTATGCACTAATAATTACATACCTGAGAAAGGAATCAGGAAAACGATTCCACTCCCAACAGCCTCAATAAATACCTAGGAATCAATCTAACTGCAGAGGTGGAAAATCTTTACAGTGAAAATTACAGAATACTGAAGAAAGGATTTGAAGAAGACAGTAGAAAATGGAAAGGCTTCTGATTTAACGAATTAAAAGAATTAGTGTTATTAAAAGGGCCATCCTACCAAAAACAATTTGCAGCTTCAATGCAATACCCATCAAAATTCCAAAGAGATTCTGACAGAACCAGGAAAAACAATCCAAAAATTAATATGTAAACACAGAAGACCCAGAATAGCCAGAATTCCAAGCAAAAAGAACAATGCTTGAGGTATAATACTCAATTTCAAATTATACAACAACATCATAGTAAAAAAAATAGCATGGTACTGGCACAAAAATAAGCATGTAGATTAATGGAATTAGATAGAGGACACAGAATCAAACCTATGTGACTACAACCACTTGATTCTTGTCAAATTGTGCAAAAATGCATGTTGGAGAAACGACAGACTCTTGACCAAATGGTGCCAGATAGAATGGTTATTCATAAGTAGAAGACTGAAACTAAACCCCCATCTCTTATCCTATACAGAAATCAATTCAAAATGAATCAAACTGCTAGATATAAAACTTGAAACTGAAACTGGTAGGACAAAACATAGGGTAAATATTTGAAATCATAGCCATAGGCAAAGAGTTCCTGGGTATGACTTCAGCTGCATAGGAAGTGATATCCAGAGCCAAGAAATTGGACTACAAAATGTTAAAAGACTTCTGCAAAGCAAGGAAAACAACCAATGGAATTAATAGAAAGACTGCAGAATGGGAGGAAAACCTTTACCAGCTAAGCTACTCTTCTAACAAAGGATTAGCATCTAGAATACATACAAAACTAAAAAAAAATAACTCCTAGAGTCAAACACCCCTGTCCAAAAATGGGCATATAAATTCAACACACTTCTAAAAAGAAAGATGAATGGTCACTATGTACATAAAAAATGTTCAACGTCTTTAACTATCAGGGAAATGCAAATAGAATCATCACTGTAATTCCACGATTCCCAGTTAGAATTGACCATCTTTAAGAATACAAAAAAACAGAAATTCTTGCAAGGATGTGAGGGAAAAAGAACTGTGCTACACTGACAATGAAAATGTAAATCAGTATTAGCACTATGGAAATTAGTATGGAGATTCCTCCGAAAGTAAACAAGTAGGACTTCTATATGAACCAGCTATACCACTTCTTGGTATATACCGAATGGAATTAAAGTTTGTGTAATTTAAGCACATTTGCATACTCATGTTTATTGCAACATAATTCACAATAATCAGCATACGGAACCAGAGTAAGTTTCCATCAAAGATGAATGGGTAAAGAAAATGTAAATATACACAATGAAATGTTATTCACCCATGAAAACAACAAACTTGTCATTTACAAGAAAAAAGATGCACAAGATGGACTTGATAAGATAAATAAGCAAGAACCAGGTATTGAATATTTTTCTTAATATATGTACTAAAAAAAGTGAAGGCATAAAAATAAAAGGAAGACTATTATTAGACTGGAGGAAAGGAATAAGGGCAGGGCAAGAAGGTCAAGAAAGTAATAATGGAGTGAGGGTATGATCAAAGTATGTTGCATCCACAAAAACACCACATTGAAACCCAATATTTTGTAAAATGAGCTGGCACTAAGAAACTTTTTTTTTAAATAATGCATTTTCTACATGTTTGTCAGTCTACTGTATCTTATTCTTGCTTGAGGACATATTCAAATGTTACTTTTGTATAGAAGTTTTCTCATCTCATTTTTCTCCTCTGGTCTGCCATATTTAATTTCATTATATTTTAGAAACCTGTAGGGTGCCCTTCATTACTGTAATGTAGAATTTAAATGATAAATTTTACACATATCACCATTAACTTGTGGGGTTCTTGAAGTTACAAATGCCTTGTAACTATTAACTGCATCATCAGAATCTTATGTAATACTTAATAAGCAAATTAGAACTCAGTTATTTTTCACTTAAGATTTGCTTTCTCTAGGGTTGATAATGCAAAAGGACACTGGTATACTCTTTCCTATGTGGACATAGAATTCTTGGTATTATCTAGTTTATTGCCAACCAGTAAAAATACATAGAGACATTATAGTCAACCTAAAACTAAGCAATAGTGAAATTTCACTATACTTGGGAATCTCAACATTAATAATTTTTTCTGATTCTTGGTGGTTTAAAGTATGAGGTATTTATTTATTTACCTCATAGTTTATGATTCTGATTAAGAGGCCTTATTCCTGTTATGGAAGGAGCACAACAAGGACACTGAATATCTTACCCACTTTACATAAAATCTCACCAAAAATTGATACGTTAAACTGATTGTGTAAACATAAGCAATTTAGCTATCTTTACCAAAGTTATGTTTTTTCCAAGACTATAGTACAAATGAATGATACACTGTTTTCATCCACGTAGTTTGACATGTATTTAACATCTTAAAGCTTATCATCTTTAAATTATTATAAAATTTTAGAATCACAGAAACTTCATTTAGGAAAAAAAAATTTAGAAAAAATTTTCCCAACTCATTACACCACAGATATCACCTCTGTTTTTAGCATCTCAGCTAGGTACCCTCCACCCTGTAGAATTCAGGATGGTATAGCACTCACAGAGATGGAAAGCTAATTAGCTTGAAAGTTGCTTCACATCATGTGTGATATAATATATTGATGTTATTGCTAACTTTGATCTAGGCTGTATTCCTTGTATCATAGTTATTGAGAGATTCAGTGTCTATAAATTATTTTTTTTTCTCTTGACGCAATACAAGACTCCTGGGGCTCACAAAGCCAAGAAACTCTGGGAGCCACCCTAGGCAGTGTAGAATTTTCATCATCAGAATGCTCCTTATCCAAATCCTCACATGCTGCTTTTAATCCAGACTTCTTCTGGGCTAAGTTTACATGGCAATGGCACCCCAAGCGCTGATTATTTAATTCAGGCATTCACATACCTGATCTCAGGGGAAATTTAATGCTCCTTCCCTGGTAAAAGTGGGCACCTTAAGTTCTCATCATCTACGGTATTAAAAGGAAAACTTCACCTAATATTAGCCTGAGCAAAAGGCAACTGAGTTATCTAGGAAGCAGATTTCTTGTTGCTTACACAGAAGGTAAGATAAAAATGCCACTATTTCACTCCTTTCATAAAGAGACCATAGGCCAGAGAAAAACAGTGTTTACCTGTTTTCAGCAAGGATAGCTTAAGCTGTTCAAAATCTCACTCACAAATTCAGTTATTTTCCCATAAACTCAAATCTTTAACCTGAACTCTGTTACTTGACGCCACAGAATAATAGTAAGCAACGAAACAATTATAGTCAACCACTGAATTATTTATGTTTCACAACATTTATTTTTGAGTTGCTATTTTTTAGTCTTATCCTCTGAGAACTCATGTAACCCACTTGAACCTAGTCTTTAACTTTAATTTATAGTCCTAAATGTACTTTAACTTACCCTGTAAGGTATTCTTTTACGTCTATTTTTATCCTTAACTTTAACCTATCCTTTAACTTTAAGTTGTATTTTTAAGTGTACTTGAATTTATCCTTTTAATTTATTTTTGCCATTGTTTCTATTTTAGCTGTGAAAATAGTAATGTAGAATGTTACACTGAACTAATAAATGACTTGATCAACCCAACAACACAACCCAAGATCCCAACTCACTTTTTCTTTTTCTTGTTTTTGTTTGTTTGTTTGTTTTATTTTGTTTGTATGGTGTTTATTTTTGTTTGTTTGTTTTGGCTGTGCTAGGTATCAAACACAAGGTTCTATGAATGCTGGGAAATTTCTTTACTATTGAGCTAATCTTGACATTTCTAACTCTCTTTTAACTTTAGTTTATTTCATTAAAAATTATGTGATACTTTTTTCTGCATGTGGTGTTGTGTTGATTGGAAAAGGCGTTTTGGAGACAAATCGCAGGACAAGCTGCAAGAGAAGCCTGAATGAACTGAGCATTGTTGTGCACCCATAGTAAGGACTGTTCAACTTATTCCTCTCCTTTTTGTAAAAATTTTCAACTTACTTGAACACTTGCAGGTTCTATTGCTCTATCAAATAATTCTAAGCCCCCATAAGAGACTTAGACTCCTCACCTACATGTCTTCGTAGTCATTCAGAACTACTTTTATGCCCTTCCTGCCTTCACTACTCAGTTTAGATGCTACAGTTATTATCTTGCAAATAATCTTTAATAATCCTTCATCCATGTAAAATTTAGTCAGATTTACCTTTCTGAGTGCATTCAATTGAACTACTGAATAATGCCACATAAATTCACTAGGATCTACAAACTTTTTAATACTGCTAGAACTTTATCACACTTTCTGATTTTTGGAGATAAATATCTCACATTGTTTATTTATATTAATACACCTGGCTCCCTGCCCTCTCATTCTCTATTGTTTGCTTTGCTTTGCAGTTTCCATTGGAAATATTTGCATTCAGTTGAAATCCGTCTGTACCTCTGATCACCAAATCCAACAACAGTATTCTTCCTTTGTATGTATTACACTGCTTTTGTCTGGTAGAACATCAATGATTTTGTTTTGTGTTAGCCAAACCTCTACTCGGTCCACACATATCCCCATTCAAATAATCCTATGTATAATTTACAATGGTTCAAAACTGTTGAAAAACAGAAGCTAAAATGCACAAGACCTCCATACAGCAAGAGCTCAAAAGTTCCTCATATGACAAATCTACAAAGAGGGTTCTTTCACTGAATAAGTCACAGAACCAGCTTCTCCTATCTTACAGATTCAACTTCCCTGGGGCTGTATTCTCAAGATGGAAAGCAAAGCCAGGAGTCTGGCTTCAGTGTCACTTGCCTAACAGCAACATGTGGCACTTCTCATATTCTTTGAGTAGGAACCGGTTAAAAGGGAGAGTTATTAAACAAGCAAACAAGCGAAAACCCCAAAAGAGTCCTTTTCCCTGCTTCAATGATGGAAGAAAAAACACAAAAACCAAACCAAAACAAAACTTTTTGTAACCGTTGACGTGTTTACCTGTCTTAAATGCTGTTGAGAAATAGAGTAAAATGGCAAGAAGGAAGGAATCATTGAAATCAGAAAGCTGTAGATCATTTAATAAAATTTAAGAATGGATGGATGAGAAATGATTTAAAGTAATGTGGGCTAAAAGGTATCGCAAGAATGGTATTTTAATAACTTTGCCCATTTCACCTGTTGTTATTGTAAACAGCACTTTTCAGTGAAGCTGAGTAGAGAAATGATGCAGTGAACTGAAGGACAGACTGATTAATTTTCAGTAACTAGACATAAAATAAGTTAAATTTTAGTTTAAAATTAATTTTAATTTCAATATTTCCGAACTGTTTAAAATCGCTGTTTGCATACAAATGTCAACTAAAATGGTATATTATATGCTTGCCTCTCTGAAATGTACATTTGTGACATTTTGGCTATTTTTGCTTTTTCCACAGATAATGAGGTTTTCTTGATTGGAAGCTTGACAGCGTTCGGAAACCTGCCTTGGCAGGATGCCACTTCTTCCTCTGATGCCGCTTCCTTCTATCAAATCAGCAGATACTTCACAGATGGGGCTCAATAACAGGAATTCAAATCACTTGACTTTTTGAAATCTAAATGAAATGGGTAGCTTTATATTTTAGGACAACTTAAAAACAAGAAATTTAATTGAAAGAAATCGCCACAATCTTTAAGAATTCTCTCCAGAGGGGGGAGTGAAACAAAACCTAAAAAGTCTCATATTCCTTTGTACATTTTTTAAGAAAAAGAAGGTAGCTATTTTAAAGTACCGATATTTACAAGATATCCTGCATCATTTATCTCATACTAGGGTAGATCACATAGTAGTATTTGTATTTGTCGCTTCTCTGAAATAGTCTAGTCTGCAACTCACCTTTTTTTCAGTAGTGATAAAAAGTGCAACTCTAAGGGCTGGGAGTTTGGCTCAGTGGCTTAAGCATCTGCTTGGCAGGCATGAGGTTGTGGTTTTGATCCCTGGTACCGAAAGTACAACTCTAAATAACTTCAGAGGAAATCTAAATATCTTCAGAGGAAATTGCCAATTTCATTTTATTCTCAATTTATTCCCTTCTGTATTATGGCATAAGTTCTGATCTCACAAATCTGAACTTGAGAGTGTTAGGAGAATATATACTGGAAACTGCTACCCCAGGGTCTCCGTTTCAGGCTGTACAGTTTTTGTACCGCATAACCAAGCTGGGATTTGCGAGTGAGAGGCTGAAATCAGGTTACTTTGCTTTCCAACCCATGAATGCTAGTTTGAAACTGTTCCACCCTCAAAAAGGGGCATCATTTCTTCTGTTTTTATATACAGAAACTCATACAAGATTGTAACATAGATTGATGGTAGCTCTGATAACTATTTCGTTGCAAAATTCTACGCAACACAGGTATGTAATAGTACTGAGCAGTAGTCAATTTTTACAGAATCTGCTTCTTTGATTTTACTCATTTTATGATCAAAAAACTAAACATTTATTGACATTCTACTATGTGCACTTTCATAGAAATCACATGATTGCCTATATATAATCTTTTTAGATTTTCTAAAACAACTGTTCAAAGTAGTTACAGTAGCATTTATTTCAAAAGGTAAATGGAGATTCAGGGAGTTTAATGAACTTGTTTTTCACCTACAAAGTAGCAGGAAAAAAGTTTCAAGTCTATGATTGAAGCCAGAGTTCATTTTCTTTCCAATGCACATTTCAATACTTAGGTGATCAACTGTCTTACCACAGAAATGCTTTTCACTAATGAATTAATTATAATATTTCATTTAGAATATGTAAACCATGCCACTGAAGCCTCACAATAATAATGTGGAGCATGAAAACAGTATTAATATGCTAATCCCACAGATGGGAATCCCAAAGCCAAGAAAAACGAAATGACTTGCCCTTGGCCACAGCCTCTAACTGGTAAATACAGAGTAAAATCACAAATTCTTATTTCTCTTTTCCTGCTCTAACCCTGCTGAGTAAACTTTTTGAATTTTAGATTAGAATCAAAAAGGCATTGGCATTTCTATTTCTAGCCAAGACAATGAAACTGGAAAAAGATCTAAGTTCCTACTCGAGACAACTTAAAACTTCTGCCAAATACATACATACATATATATATGCATATATACATATATTTTTACATATATATGTAAATTTATAAGACATCAAAAGACTACAAAAGATACTAAATCCTGAGTGATGTACTACAGATAATTCAACCTTTATAATTTACTTCCTTAAATTTCAACACTGCTGCCTGAAGACAAGAAACCCAAGGAGGGTTTGTACATTTCATTGAAAGGAGATGAAATAGAGTCTGAAAGGGCAAGATTGCTAGTTTTTAGGGAACACAAGAAACTTTCAAAAGGTCCTGTCCAGCTTCCAACTGAGTATTAATCAGTGTACATACGCGACAATGCTCCCCCCATGGTGGGGAAGAATCAACAGGGGAAAAAAAGTACAAAAAACAATGCCTAAAGCATACCTAGGGCTTAAAATATTTACTTTTGCTGCAAATCAAAGTGGAAAACTTTACAATACATAGGGTATTGTGCAGAGTTCTGAGAAAGGTTAACCTCACTTTTGGTGTAATTGGTGAAGGCATGATTAGCTCTAGGCTAAGTTTCCCCTGGTTCCACCTATGAAAGCTTAATATTAGGAAGTGGAAGAATAAAACACTGTATAGTTAATTGTTCCATTATCCAGAGTAAAGCATATATATATATATATATATACACACACACATATATATTTAAAAATACAAATAATACAAGATAAACATTCATCAAATATACAAAGAAGTGGGAAAATATACCTCATAATATGGTAGGTAATTAATAAGTTAAAACAGAGCCAAACTGGCACAAATAATAGAATTATTAGAAAAGGGCAGTTAAGCAGCTGTTAACAATGTACAAAATATGTTGAAGGACCTGCATTATATATTGAATATGGGAAACAAAAGACTTAAATGCCTCCAGATGAAAAATACATGTTTGAGGTGAATATACTGGAAGGGATTAAATGCAGATTAGATTCTTCAGAAGGAAGGATAGTGATTTTAAAATAAAACAATAGAACTGATATAAAACAGAACACAGAAGGAAAAGAAAAATGAACAAAGTATCAATGAGCAATGCAAAATAGTTGAAAAAAATATCAAGAGAAAAAAATTGCTAAAGAGTTGCTAAAGTGAATCAGATATGAAAATTGTCGCATAATCAGTTGGCTTCTTCAGTGTGTAGTGTAAATATGTGTTATGTAGAATCAGTGCATGTTTAATCCAGGCTTATTTTTGTCCATTACTAATGTGAGGTCCTCTCAGTGCTGCACCCGTTGCCCAGTATCTTATCATTTTTCCACTCTGACTAAAGGAAGCAGATACTATTTTTTATTTTTATTCAAAAAGTGGGATTATTTTCTCTCATCTTCTCATATTCTTCATAGCCCAATTTTGAGTGATTTCTGTCATGCTCATGGGCTCACCAGTGCTATGAGAAATGGTTCTGGTAAAATTTTGCAGAGTGAAGAGTTCTACACAGTGCTATTTTTATGCCACTCGCTTCTCTTCGTTATTTTTCCTCACGAATCATAGCTGCCTTGATTTCCTTGGATTTTCGTCTCTGACTTCTCAACGCTGAGATTCACCTCTAACTACTTTAATGCTTTAGAAACTCTAGAGATGGCAAGCAGGAAAACCACAGGCTTGGTTAATTTGTCCTTTGTCTCCCAGAAATCACCACTTGATCTTTTATCCAGTATTTTGAGGAACATTATTTCAGTTTCTTGTTCATGATAGCTGTTTCAGGAGGAAATCTAAACCACCTTGCTTTGAGACAGAATTCACCTGAATTATTTTTAAATAATTCATTGGAGTCAAGACTTAAATCTTTTTCTGCCTTCTAATTATATTTTAAGAAACTCATTCTCTTATAAAATTTTTTCTGCTTAAATTGGAATGATTTCTGTGATTCATAGTAGAATTCTTAAATGGATATTATTTAAAAAATCAAGAATATTTTTGTTAAAATTAAAAGTTCTTGGCATCAAAATAATTCACATACACATACATTATCCCTTCACTCTACTATATAATGCTTTCGAAGTAATCTGCCAGGATAGCAACAAGAAAACTTCACACAGTGGGTGACTTAAATGACAAAAATGCATTTCTCTTCATTCTAGAGATTATAAATTCAAGTCCAGGGCATTGGCTTGCAGATGGTCATGCTCTTGCTACATGCTCACATGGCTTTTTCTCTGTGGATACTCGTCTTCATTGTCCCTTTCTTATAAGGAGATCTGTAAGATTAAAGTGTGTCTTAGGTACTTTCCTTGTTGTGGATACAAAATACCTGACATTCAAAGTTAAAAGAGGAAAGGTTTATTTTGACACCCAGTGTGTA
>RJWM01016704.1:0-44834 GCA_004363535.1 Dasyprocta punctata
CAGAAGGGATCGGGAGTCACACACCTGAAATTTCTGAAGTGATGGCAGCTAAAGTAAAGAAGCAACTTCATGAGGCTATAAAAGAAATTAGAACAGAAATATTACCTCAGGTAAAAGAAGAAGTGAAAAACATAAATAAAAGAATTGCTAATCACCTCTAAAGAAGACATAGATAAAAAAAATAGAGGAGTATAGGAAAATGAGGGAAACCTTGAATGAACAATATAAGAAAGATTTAGAATGCATGAAACAGATTCAAAAAGATATCCAGGAAATTAAAAACTCCATTGAAAGCTGGCAAAACTGCTTGAAAGAAACTTTAGACTTTCAAACCTTGAAGACAGATTTGCAGCTTGCAATCACAAAAGGAAAGATCTCTTAAAAATAACAAAGAACCAGGAAGTAACAATTCAACTGCTGTAAGACAACCCAAAGAAACATAATTTAAGAATAATAGGTGTTAGTGAAAAAGCAGGGGTCAAAACAAATGACATTAAAAGTCTGTTAACAGAAATAGTATCAGAAAACCTCCCAAGCATGGGAAAAGGAAGTAACATTCAGACAAGTGAGGCATATAGAACTCCAGATAGCCATAACCAAAATAAATCTATACCCAGACATATAATAATCAAGATCCCAGAAATTCAACACAAGAACAGAGTATTAAAAGCTGTTGGAAAAAAGAAACATCACCTATAAAGGAAAACCCATCTGAATCCTGACAGACTTCTCAACATAAACCACCAAGTCAAGAAGAACTTGGAGTGAAGTATTTCAAGTCCTGAAAGAAAACAACTTCCAACCCAGATTGATGTGCCCTGAAAAACTGTCTTTCAAAATTAACGGAGAAACAAGATACTTCCATGACAAAGAACAACTGAAGGAATTCATGATCACCGAACCAACCCTACAAAGAATACTGAAGGACATTGTAGAGAGAGATAAAAATGACCACGGTCTTAGGAACAGTGGCAGAGGGGGATCACCGAACAGGGCAGACAATTGAATGGAGAGGAAAAGTAAGTAGCCAATGGCAGGGAAATAGCATGGCAGAGATGAGGCAGTGCATGTTGGCCATAACCATAAATGTAGATGGCCTCAATTCACCAATAGAAAGCACAGGCAGAGTGGATCAGGATACAGGGTCCATCAATATGCTTTATACAAGAAACACATTTAACTTGAAAGGGGGTTCATAGACTGAAAGTCAAAGGAGAGAGAACAATGCTGTATGTGACAGGGAACCAGAAAGAAGTGGGGTAGCTTGCCCACTTGCTGCATAGTGGACAAGATTGATATGGCATTTTTGTCCAATGGAAAGCTACTCAGCTATAAAGAAAGATAACCTCAAGCCTCTTGTAGGTAAGTGGATACAACTTAAAATCACGTTCATGGATGAAATTATCCAGAGTCACATGTGTGAACATCATATTATCTCCCTAGTACAAAAAAACTAATTAGTAGGATTCAAAATACACAATACATATTGTAAAAATCAAAGGGGAGAGAGTGTCTAAAAAGGGCAGGCAGTGGCCATTGTTAATCTATTATCATGATTGGAATCCTGTATTGTTTTCATTGTTCAGTTTAGTTTGGTTCTATTCTGTTTCAGTTTGTCTAATTTTATTATATTTGATGGCATGGACAGCTATTTCAAAGATAGATGTATTATGGTAGCCATTATTGATTTCCTATTACCTTGTTTTGAAGCCCTGTATGGCTTTCATTGTTTTGTTTTGATTGATTTTATTCTGTTTTGTTTTGATTGTATTATGTCTGATGATATAGGCAACTACTTTGAGGATAGCAAGAGGCATTATGGTATCCACTGTTGTCTTACCATTGTTTCAAAGTCCTGTATTGCTTCCAGTGTTTTGTTTTTTATTGGTTTTATTCTGTACTATTTTGTATGATTAAGAAAAATTTGATGAATAAGTGAATGAACAGTAAACAAATGCCCAAGCCAGATTCCACCACACTGCCAGTGCTGCACATCTGACATAAACAATCACTTTCCCACAGGTCACAAGAGGGAGAGAAATTTGCCTACCAAGCGGAAGGATGACACTGAAGTCTTTGTTTCCAGCAAACCTGACCCAAACCTGAATTCCCAGCCACCTGCCACATTCCCAGACCAGGAGAGAATGTGCTCCAGTAAGAGCTGGGGCCCCTGGGTGGGAGCAGGGCCGGGGCTGGAGCAGGGTGCTCTCAGTGCATGTCACACAATGGTAGGAGGCCTTCTTTTGTCACCCTGCTTGCTAGGGCTGAGCTGACCTTTAGCCAATATAATTATCGGGGTTCTCCAAAGAAACAGGCTGTGTCTACATATACAGAGATTATGGTAAGGAAATTGCTTGTGCCATTATGGAGGCTGGAAGTCCAGTCTGCTGGCTGGGTCAGCAGATGGGAGACCGAAGGAGGTCTGACCTGAGGGGCAGCGTGGGGCAGCCCCCACGCATTGTCTGGTTAACCTCTGCCAAAACCTGTGCTTGGAAAGATTGGACTCGCACAAGATAAAACATGTTAGATAACAGTCTAAAAAGAATGGTTTTAGAGCCAGGCACGGTAGTATATGTCTGTAATCCTAGCTACTCAGTAAGCTAAGACAGGAGAATCAAGTATTTGAGGCAAGCCTGGGCAAGACTTAGTGAGACCATCTAAAAAAAAAAAAAAAAAAGGAAAAAACAAAGAAAAAGAATGAAAAGGAAAAAGCATCTTTAAGTGAAAATATGTCATCCTGTGTAACTGAGAAGTCCAAATGTAGAGTGTCCTTCAGGCACAGCTGGATCCAGGCAATTAAAAATATGTCAGCAGTCTGCCTTTCTCCCTGCTAAGCGCCTATCTGAGAATGATGGGCCCTAAAGAAGAAAGGTGAGCTACGGGGATAGGGCAGGAGAGCTGGAGCTCAGCAGCAGAAGGAGGCCCTGACTTGTTATCAGCTGACAGGTTCTGAGTCTGAATAACTCAGGTGACACAGCCTCACAGCCGGGATCTATGAATGGACAAGGCACCAAGATGTTAGGCTCTGCAGGAAGGCTGAGGCCTCTGATCTGCATCCTGTTGCAGGTAGGAGTGGCGTTGGTTCTACCGTATGGAACCAGAGCCCAGGGAGGCATTTACAAGAGGTGATATACAGAGAATGTTTAAAATTTTAAATGTATTGCAATAAAAGATGCATTGCTATCAGTTCCCCTCAAAACATTCCCTTTGTCTTTGAATACACTCACCCCATCATTCTTTCCACTTTCCAAAGCAGTTCTGGAAGTCCTCTTCCTGGGTGACTTGACAAGGTGTGATCAAAAATATGGTGCATGAGATGGTATCCAGTGGAAGGGCAGGCTTGTGAAAACATTGCAGTGTGTGTTCATCCCCCTTATTCACAGATCTGGCACCATGCAAATTCTGGCTCTTGCCCAAAGTCAAAATGACCGTGAAAAGTAAACATTTTGAATTGATTCATGCCTGTACAACTAAAGACATTTAGGAAAGAGGACTATCAGGGTTGATGGTGAATGGCTTAAATAAAAGAGCCAGTGGTATGATCTGGGGGTCCAGGAAGGTCAGAACTCTCTCAGGAGTAAAGACTCTCTGGGAGTAAAGACAAAGAACTTTTCTGGACAGCCCATATTTATTCTACAGATTTAGGAGGTACAGGAAGAGGAGGCTATGAAAACCCAAAGTCCATAAAGTTGGAACGAAGGCAGTAGATTTTGCCAGTTAAGAGCACTGTTTGATCTCTAAGGTTGCAGCTTTGTTGCTCTGGAGTAGGGTGTGTCCTCGCTGCTTCAGCTGTGTTTATCTTGACCTCAGAGCGCTATGCGTGTGCACTTTTCCAACACAGCCAGAGGGCCCTGTGTTCAGCAACTTTAACCCTGTATTGCTGATCAACAGAGGATTTCCAAAACTGCTTTGGAAAGAGACAAGAATGATGGGATAAGTGTGTTCAAAGCCAGGGGGAGTGTTTTGAAGGGGATTAATATGACAGTGTGTCTTTTACTATAATACATTTAAAAAATATTTAGATATTCTCCATGTGTTCTGATCATACCACGTAGCACCAGACTTGTTCCTGGGGATTTCTTGGCAAAACCAAGCCTGGAAAGAGGGTTGACTTGACTGGAGCTTAAGGAAGGTTGAGGTGGGAGTAACCAGTGTGTCTCTGAAGTGAACAAGGTCACAGAGGTGTCACATGAGTAAGTAGAGATGGTAGCAAAGTGATCTACAGGGATCAAAAACAAGATAGAGCAGTGAGGTGGCAGAAAGCTCTGGTGAGTTCTGGCTCTGTCAACTTCGGTCAGACAAGGAACTGGGAAATAGAGAAGACATGGGACAGGCTGAAGGACCTGTCAGCTCTGGGAGCTCTAATGTGGTTGGGGACCATTGGCAATGTCTACGCGTCCTCCAGGATGGACCCCAGTGGTTGCTGCTCACGCCTTTAGCTCCAGTTTGCCTTGCTGGTGTTGTCTTCCCTCTATAGGAAAAATTTCAGATGGCATTTCAGAAGTTTCAGTCATCAGGAAAATGAGCCTCAGGGTCACATGCCACCATATGCGAGACATCCCAGAGCAGAGGCTCACAGTGGTGGCTGTGACCTGACTGGGACTCCCTCCTTCCAGCATGTTCCACCATCATAGTTTTTCTATATCTAGGTCATTAAGAGCCATCCATTAAAATCACTGAGCTGGCTCCCAAGCTGCACTCAGCACTGTAGGTGCAATCTCACATTTGATCATCCAACAACCTATGCAGTGGGACCTGCAGTTACCAACGCTGTGTACAGAGAGGTTAAGGAATCTGCCCAGGGTCACCCAGCAAGTGTGTGGTGAAGCCGGTGTTGGAGAACCTGGGTTGTAGAATCTCTGCTGTTAACTACTCCCGTTTACGGCCCCTTGTGTGCTGACTTAACTATATTTTGCATGATCCATACCCATGTCCGCCTAGTCTTGGTAGTAATTTGCCTAAAAGCCATCTTTCAATCTCTTGTTATATTTTTTCTAGTTTCATTAATACAAATGTATTACTATTAATATTTTTGAAAGATAAACCATACATCAACTAAAATCATCTTGGATGCTGGACTCATTTCCAGGGCTGTCAGAGTAAAGTACCACAATCCAAGTACCTCATTATCTCACACACTTAGGCAGTTAAGTTCAAGACCACAGTCTTGGTGTGCCATCCCCTGAAGGTCCAAGGGAGGATCTGTCCCAGAAGTAGTTCATTGTCTGTGGCAACACCAGTTTTATAAAGACATCAGTTCATACTGTGTTAAGACCCACCTTCATGACCTCATCTTAACATGATCATCTGCAAAGACCTCATTTCCAAGTAAGGTCACAGCCACAGGCACCAGGGATTAAGATTTCTTTTTAGGGAACAGACTCAACCCAAAACATACAGCTTCGTGTACAGGATTTTGAGAAATAGAGATTAATAATTTTATTTATAGTATTTTTTTCTCCAAAAAGTTCTGACAAGTTACAGATAACATGTAGTGCCAGATTTTAAAATATGTAAGGGTAGCAGGGCGTGGTGGCTGCATGCCTATAATCCGAGCATTCTGGGAGGCTGATTCAAGAGGATCCCAAATTTGAATTTGAATCCAGCCAGGGGCAATTTAGCAAGACTCTGTCTTGGGTAAAAAGGGGAAGGGCTAAGGATGTAGCTCACTGTGGAGTCCCTGGATTCAATCCCCAGTATGGCAAAAACAAACAAACAAACAAACAACAAAATGCCTAAGGTGGTCAGAGTTGTGACTGTAAATTTCTGCATATATGAGAAAATGTGTGTCACTGGCCCATCAATGAAAGGCGGATTACCAGCTCTTCTGGGTATTGGTTGTTAGAGTAACTTGTCCCAGTTAGGACTGTTTAAAGGAGATGCAGTTCAAGGTAGTAGAATCCTCATTTCAAACAGATTTGGAGCTTACCTTCCCCTATAAATACACTTAACCAGGGGGAAAGTTGCAAACTGCATTGCCGTTGCCCTCATGTTGAGATGTAATACAGGGAAGCCACATGTTACCCGGATATTAGTCTCCAAAGGCAGCAAAAAGTGCAGTGGCCAACCTCCCCTGGGATCTCTTACACTGACAGTTAAGTGCAGCCTGGATGGCTTTGTACAGATAATGCCGTACAAGCGTGTCATCTCCTAAGACAGGGGAGCCTGTCCCTCCTCCATTGTGGAAAAACCATGGCTTCTGGCTGAGCCTCAGATGAAACATTGGCCTGGGTTAGGGTCTGGGTTGTAGGGGGAGTGTATACTGTTACACAGTGGCATCGTGCCACGGGGGCCGGATGTTCACACCCCTGGAAGAACTGAGATCAGGGGCATCTGGGAAGACAGCAGGACCCCAAACCAGCTTACCCTACTCTGGGAAGAACTGAAAAGGGACTGCTATCATGCTTTATTCTACTTGGGTTGGGGTATTTTGGGGATACTTACAAAATTAGGCTTTTTGTATCTTCCTAGTGAATTGAACCTTTTATCATTATGTATGGTCTGTCTTTAAAATATGTGAGGAAATGAAGGCAAAGGGAAAAACAAGAGTGAGGAAGTAAGACGAATCCAGGGGGAGACAAATGAGTGCTTGTAAATACTTTTTGACTTAAAATTCACTGTGTCAGAGACAGAGCTACTCCAGCTTTTTTCTGGTTAGTGTTTATGTGGGATATCTTTTTTTCCATCCTTTTACTTTCAGACTTTCTGCATCTTTATATTAAGGTTTGTCTCTTGTAAGCAGCATGTAATTGGTTTTTATTTTTATCCTCTAACAATCTGTGTATTTTAATGGGAGCATTTAATCCATTTATGTTTAATGTAATTGCTGATATATTTGGGTTTAAATCTACTATCTTACTGTTTGTTTTTTATTTGTTCCGCCTGTTTGATGTTTCTCTTCCTCTCCTTTCTTGCCTTCGTTTCAACTAATTGCTTTGTATTATTCCTTTTTCCTCCTCTCTATTAGCTTGTTAGTTATACACTTTTATTATTCTTTTAGTCATTACTAGCAATTACAACATGCATTCTTGAATTATTAGAGTCTACGTTAAATTAGCAAATTTAGCACTTCCCATTCTGCAGAGGGACCTTACAACTCTGTAACTCCATTTGCTCCCCTCCTGATTTAAATGCTATTGCCATGCATTTCCATTCCCTCTAGGCTTTAACCTCACTAAACATTACTATTGCTGTTGCTGTTATTTGTACAGTCAGTAGTAATTTGCCCTTCATTCTTCATGGTTTCCAGTCGCTCTCACTCTCACTCTCAGACTGTAGCCCTTGAATCTGTTGCAAACTCTGCTCAGCTCCCCAGGCTCATGGCCGCTCTTACAAAGTCCTCCTCACCATGAGAGGAAGGCCTCACAGAGGTTGAGCTGACATCTTTGGGTTTCTTCTCCTGCCTGCTCTCCACTCTGTTCACTCCGCTTGCCTTCAAACGTTTCTTTTTTCACACAGACTTCTGTAATATTTTCTCCAGGTTTTCTAGTCGTGCTTCAGAGAAAGGGTGATTGAAATTAGCTAATCTGCCATGCCAGAACATAACCCATTGCCTGCTCTCTTTAAAGATTTATTTTACCCTTGTGCCTTCTTCTTTGGCCAACACAACTGAATTTGCATCAATTAAATATGCATATGATGCGACTCCATGATATCTTCATTCCTCTCCCTCATTGTAATTGTCCCTAATTCTGATGGAATTTATGTCTTATGTTGCTCCAGTCTACCCATAAGGCTTGCAAGACACTAGTATAACCTCCATTCAGAGACCTGTTGTCTTCTGGAGGATGAAGGATCATTCATCTTTTAATGCAGGAGGTTTACTGTCCGAGTTGTCAGAGTGCTCTGGGGAGTGATATATCTGAACCACTTTTCCCAAACAAGCTGCCAACCATAGAAATAAAGTAACATCCTCAATGTGAGTGAATTAGAGGGTGCCGACATCCCTGTAGTTAACGTTTCTGTTGGAAATCCTACAGCAGAAAGACCATTGTGTCAAAGTCCAGAGTCTCATGACGTATTAGTCCATGTTCATTAATAGCAAGTGACAGAAATTCAAACTGGCTTAAGTAAGAAAGGAAAATGTATTGCTCACAGATCTAAAATGTCCAAGACTGTAAATATGGCCTCCGGCATGGTGGGATCCAGGTGTTGAGACAGTATCACTGGGAAAGTGTTTCTTCATCATTTAGCTGTTTTTCTCTACTCCAGTAATTCTCAAACAGATGGTTGGACCCTAGTCCCAAAGCTTCTGATTCAGTGGGTCTGGGGTACAGCCTAGGTCCTTGGTGGCAAACCTATGGCACATGTGCCACAACCTGCTATTTGTTATCATTGAATGCTCTAAAAGGTTTGCCATCACTGGCCTAGGCATTTCAATTCCTGACAAGTTCTCAGGTGATCCTGACATTATTGGTCCAAGCAACACACTTTGGAGACGATGTTACTGGTCACAGGCAAGCAGGCATTTCTCTTGAGCCCCAAAGATGGCCCCAGAGACTCCAGATGCCCTTTAACCTGCTTTGCCAGGGAAGGGAAAAGAGACCATTCCTTCCCTAATGGTCCACTGTGAGTCCAAAAACCAGCATCCTCTGAGCCAGTCTCCAGCCTGTGTGGTTAAGGAAACTTGTTCTCCTCTGGCCCACACTGGGGTAGGCAAGGGTCAGATATACCACAAATGTGAAGAAGAATGAGGACAGGGCACTTTCCCAAGGAATCTGGATGCTGTGAAGGTCACAGTGCCGTGAAAGTCTCTGTGCCAGAAGGACAAAAGCTGCTACTGTTCATTCCATGTCCGAATCAACCAGGCAGGTCATTTCCCTAAGGTAGTCACAGTCGTGATCATGAGCTTTCTGGCGACCATGGCGAAGAAGCCTGCACTTATATAAGAAAATGCATATCACTGGGTTCATCTGATAAAAATCGGATTACCAGCTGTTCCTGGTGTTTGCCTCTTAAGGCAGTTTGTCCCATTAGTGCTTTTAAAGAGGATGCTGTTCAAGGTAGTAGAATCCTTGCTCTCAAAGCAGGTGTGGAGTAAAGGGCTGTACCATCTGAGAAGAAAGACATGTCCTCTAGTCTGGAGGCTTTGGTTGCCTTCCTTGAGAATCAGGTGCATTCCTAGGCTCAAGAGACAGCAGCTGGAGAAAGAATGTTAGGACAACAGAAAACACCTGCCACAGCGAGGCCCCCCACCAAGCGTTAGAGATAACAGGAATACAGCCTTGATGAGCCAGGCAGGTCACCTAACTATTACTGCTTCACAGCCCACCCAAAACAAAGTGGCTTCAGACTGGAGCCCTTTTATTACTGCACATGCGTCTGCAGGGGGCCAGTTCTGGAGTGAACCAGCAGTGGTGAGGCTGGGTGGCTCATCTCTGCTCTGCATAGTCTTATTATCCAGCACTGGTCATCAGGGCATCCAGGGAGGACAAGCCAGTGTGTGAGTGGCTCTGTAGACTGCTTGGTCACGGTGACCAGTGTCCTGCTAGCCAGAAAAGTCACCAGAACAAATCTGGCTAGAGTGATCGATTCCATTTCATGGTGGGAAATGCTGGAGAATCACACTGCCATGACCTGTAAAGAGGCAATGGTTGTCACATTGGGATGCCAATCCAGACTAGCCAGGCCATGTGGCTTTTTAAGAGAGGCCAGGAGTCTCAATTTCCAGTGGATGTCCTCCTTCTTAAAAGCTTGGTGGAGGTTGAGGCAGGAGGATCACAAGTTTGAGCCTAGTCTGTACAACTTAGCAAGTTAGGAAGACTCTCAAAATTTGAAAGGGGGGATATGTGGCTCAGTGCAAAGGCCATAGGTTCAATTCCCACTACTCCTCCCCTCAGAAATACTTGCCATCTATTTCTAATTTCTTAAAAATTATAAAAGTCGCGCAATACATACTCAAAGGCAGGTTTCTGCCAGTGGACTGCTGGCTAACGATCAATACAATAGCCCCTTCTTCTCAGATCTAGTAATTTCCTCGACCACGATTGCCCAGGGGATCTCCTTCCAGGCCACATGCTTGTAGGATGCGGTAATTCTGCAGAGACTCTGAACTTGAGCTTTTTGAGTCACAGCTGGAGAAGGGGAGCAGGTCACCTGGCCAGCGAGCCAATTGGCAGCTTTATGGCCTAGCATCTGGTGACATGTGGTGCATTCAGGGTCATTCTCCCAAACTGATAGGCCTTTTGTTTCTCTGTAAAAGAAAAGAAAGTCAAGCACCAGGGAAGCAAAGAGAGCGTGGAGTTATAGGAAGAAGGATGGTTCTCAACCAGAAAAGAGCAGTTTGGGATAAATTAAAATGTGCAATTTGGCTTTTGCTGGTGGTACGGATTTACTGAGTGAATAAATCCACCATTCTCTGGCTCTGTGATGAGAATAAATCCACCGTCCTGTGGCGTCCAGTCCAGTGTTCGCCCACTTGAGTGATGAGGATGTCAAAGAGAGTTAGAAGGTGGTTACCATGTGCGGCCACGGGACGAAGTAGAAAACACGAGCCAGGCGGCAGGAATGTGCAGGCGTTTCTGGGAAGCCAGGAATAGGGAAAGCACTGGGACTGGTGCTGCAGAGTTGACCTTCATTTGGAGAAAGGGTGATTTAATTTTTAAACGCATCTTCTTAGCATAATATGACTCAAAGGGCACAGGCAGCTCCTGACGGTCACGTTGCAGAGGAGCTTTCTCTCCTACATGAATGATGCTCGGGGGCCAGAGGGTCCATGCAAATGAAACTGGTCTGTGACGGCAGAAAATGCCTTCCCGGGGATCATTTTCCAGGAAGAGATAAGCGCAGGGCTGGCCAGGCAAAAACAGAGCACCTCGCCTGTGGAGCCAGGCTGCAGGCTCCTAGGTGCCCAGGTAGCAACTGTTCCAGCCCGGTACAACTCACTGAGCCCTAGAGGAAGAGTTTTATTCATGTACTGGCAGTAAAAAACAGTCACCACATGGCTCTTTTAGGGCTGATTTTTCAAAGCATTCTGTGTGAGAAATGAAGAAAGAGCTCCTGAGTTTCTGAGTCTGATTGTCCTGGCACTGCCTGACCACCCACCAGCCCTGGGGTTTGCACCACCAAATGTCTGCACGCCGACTGGCACGTTTGACTGACATGTTTGTTTGTATGGCTTTGTGTATTATCTTAATCCCTTATGGAGGGGGATGTCTGAAGGGGACCTGGGTTTTTAGTTGTGTGCTTTACTGATATTCACAAATACTGAGATTCACAAGGTTTGAGATTGAAGTCACTTCTCATCCATTAATCTGACAAAATTATAATATCAGATGCCAGGGAGAGTGTGACCTCATACAGAAGTTGAGTCCTGTAAAACCCCATTAAAACCTAGCCTGCAAGCTGTCCACCTGGTTGCTGACCATTCTTCTCCTTGTTCCCCCATTCCTGTCCCCTGGCCATTCCTTGGCCTGCTAAGCTCTGCCTGCCTCAGGGCCCTTGGCCTGGAACAGGCTCCCATATGGGCATTCAAAGGCCTCAATGCCTGCGGGTCCTCTTCCCTGCCTATGTATGCTGCCCCATCATCTCCAGCCCTTCGCCCTGGGCACATGCCAGGCCCTTGTCTACCTCTACTCCAATGGCCGTGAGGTTAGTGAGAGCATGGGTGTGCCTGTCCTGCTCATTCCTGTATCCTTGCGCCCAGAGCAGCACAGTATAGTGCTGGTTAAGAGCTGTCTTGCCTTGCCTGTTACCCATTTCTACTCCAGCTACTCTGAGGTGGTTGTACTTCAGGGGTTTCCAGCTCCAGTCCCAGTAATGCTTAAGACAGCAGCCCTTAATTTCCTTCCCAGCTCTCCCTGTCCTCCCAGCCAATGCTGGGACCTGATCCTTTTTTTTTTTTTTTTTTTTTTTTTGTGGCACTGGGGATCGAACTCACAACCTCACACCTACCAGGCAGGCGCTTAAGCTGCTGAGCCAAACCCCCAACCCCGGTTTTTTGTTTTTTGTTTTTTGTTTTTGAGGCAGGGTCGCACTATGTAGCTAAGGCCGGCCTTGCGCTCACGTTGTAGCCCAAGCCAGCCTCGAACTCACAACACTCCGCCTACCTCAGCCTCCCGAGTGCTGGGATTAAAGGCGTGCGCCACCACGCCCGGCTAGGGACCTGATCCTTTCACACTGACTAAGAAAGATCCCACTGCAGTCCTCATCACCCTTCTTGCCATAGTACCAGATTCTAGAAAAGAAAGGAAGAAAAGGCTTTTGGTACCGTGAGGAACGCAGTCATAGATGGGGACTGGTGAGGATTGGATTTGGCGCTGTATTCCAAATCATGCAGCCCTGGCACTCAGTCTCATCTCAGTACCTGCCGCAGGCCTGGGGCATTTGTGTTTGCACCCCGCTCCCGTATACCTGTTAGAAAGGGGCATTCTCTCAAATTAGCTTGGCCCTCCAGAAGAATCCAGAGTCCCCATCAGGACAATCCCTGCTGCCAATCCCTGCTCCCTGTGTGAGCCAATATATAGTGGCTCACACATGTGGTCCCAGCATTCTAGGAGACTGAGAGGCAGGCGGATCACAAATTGCCAACAACTTAGCAAAACACTGTCTCAAAATAAAAAGTAAAAGAGCTGGAGGTGCTGTTTATCGTGAAGAACTTGGGTTCAATCCCCAGGACTGTGAAAGGAAGGAAGGAAGGAAGGAAAGAAAAGAAAAGAAAGAAAATCCTGCCTATTGTGGAAGTCAGCTCAGAAGAGCTTCAGTGTATTTCCTGCCTTGGAAACAGACAGAAACACATAGAAGATGCCAGTGTCATTGGCTGTGGCATTTGGTTTTAGGTAATTGACATGCAATATGTATATTACTTATGCATTACAGTATGACAATTCAGTAGAGTATATTGATTGAGTATTTTTGGGCACTCCATCTGAAGTGGTGCAGAGAAAATGAGAGTAAAAGAGATAAGGAGGAGGCCTTTAATGAGGAGAGCATGGGAGAGCTTTACCGGTTGGGGGCGGGGGGTGCAGAAGCTCTCAGAAAGAACAAAGAAGTGTAGTTACTTCTATCAGTTTTGGCTGAGGGAGGAGTTTGGGAGGTGGGCAAAATGACATATTAACAGCTGATTTGAAGGAGCACCTGCCTGTGTAAAACAGGAGACAGAAAGATTTACTGGGGGCTGGGGGTGGAGGCTTGGGTGGTTGTGGAGTCTTGGGATTGGAGAGGGCTCGGCACACATGCAAAAAGGGAGCGGGAGGTTTATCTCTGGAATGAGAAGGAGAACACAGAAGTTAGTCTTGGAGAGCTAAGTTGTTTCTCTGGGTCTGGTACCAAGTTGGGCAGATGTCATGTCACAGGTAGCTAAGCCCCAGGCTAGCAGAATCTATCATATATAATGCACAACCGTCAAGGGTAATGAGACCGTTTCCATTTTCTCAAATATTGCCATTCATATATGTTGGGAACTTTCAGTGTCTCTCTTTAATTATACTGAAATGTTTAAAAAATCATTGTATACAATAGTTACTGTGCTGTAGGACATTAAAGTTAAATATCCCATCTAACTGTATCAATTATTACCCGATACCTCTGTCTCCTCTCCCCTGTTGCCTTCCTAGCCTCTAGCGACCTCTATTCTACTCTCTACTGTGTGATCAACTCTCTTTTAGTTCCATGAATGAGTGAGGACACGTGATCTTTTTATGCCTGGCTTATATCACTTACCATAATGTCCTCCAGTTTCATCCTTCTGTTGCAAGTGCCAACATATCATCCTGTTTATTGCCAAGTAATATTCCACTGTGTATATAGAACATATGTTTTTATCCATTCATCTGTCAGCAGACACCTGTGTTGATTCCACACCTTGGCCCTCATGAAGAGTGATGCAATAAACATGGGTGTATAAGTGTCTCTTGGATACACTGATTTCATTTCCTTTGGCTGTATACCCCATTGTGGTATCGCTGGATCATGTAGTGTGTAGCTGTATTTTCAGTGTCCTAAGGAACCTCCATACTGTTTTCCATAAAGGCTCTGCTGATATATATCCCCAGCAATATTGTGGTGAGAGTCCTCCTTTCTCCAACTCCATGCCAGCATTTGTCAGTCTGTTGTCTTTTTGCCAGGAGCCATTCTGACTGGGAGAGATGATATCTCATTGTGTTTTCTGTTTGCATTTCTCCATGATCAATGATGTGAGTGTTTTTTTCTCACACTTGTTAGCCATTTGTATATCTTTTGAGAAATGTCTGTTCAGGTGTTTTACTCATTTTAATCAGATATTTTCTTATTGTGTTGTTTGAATTCCTTATATATTCTAGATATTAACCTCGTCTCAGATGGCTAGTGTGCAAAATATGTTCTTCTGTTCTGTAGGTTGTCTCTTTACTGCCAATTATTTCCTTTTCTGTACTGACACTTCTTAGTTTAATATAACCCTATTGGTTAGGTTTGCTTTTGTTGCCAGTGCTTGAAGGTCTTATCTAAAAATCATTGCCTATACCAATGTTGTGAAATATTTTCCCTATATTTTATTCCTATGGTTTCATAGTTTCAGGTCCTTGGTGCATTTTGAGTTGATTTTTGTATCTGGTGAGGGATAGGTGCTTTCTTTGCATATGTATATCCAGTTTCCCAGCACCATTTATTGAGGAAATTGTCCTTTCTTCAATGTATATTCTTGGCATCTTTGTCAAAAGACAGGGGGCTGTAAATACATGTGTTAATTTCTAATTTTTCTACCCTGTTCCATTGATCTCTGTGTTGGTGTTTATACCAGTGCTATGCAGCTTTGGTTACTATAGCTTTGTATGATGTTTTGAGGGCAGGTATTGTGATCCCTCCAGCTTTGTTTTTGTTGTTGTTGTTGTTGTTGTTTGTTTTGTTTTGTTTTTGTTTTTGTTTTTGTACTGGGAATTGAACTCAGGACCTCATGCTTCTGCACCACTGAGCTAAATCCCCAGTCTCCAGCTTTGTTTTTTGTGCTCAGGATTGTTCCAGCCATTTAGGCTCCTCGTGGTTCTGTATGAATTTTGTGCTTTTCCCGCCTATTTTTGTGAAGAATGCCATTGGCATTTTGATACGAACTGTATTGAATCTGAAGATGGCTTGGGTAGTGCAGACATTTTAGCAATATTAATTCTTCCAGTCCCTGGGCATCCAGTGCCATTCTTGATGTTGCTACTTGAACTGTCATTCCAGTGAAGCATTCTAACAAGAGCAGAGCAGGAGAGTGAAGTGCTCCAGCCAGAATCTTTAATCATCAACAACTAGAGGTGTGCTAGAGCCAGGAAAGCTTCTCAGCCAACCTGGCACCAGGTCACAGACATATGGCTGTCCTTTGGTATCCAGGAGCACTGGTTCCAGGACCCTTCCTCACAGATGTCGAAACAACTATTTCCATAGCATTTACATTGTATTAGGTATCACAGGCAATCTAGAGATGATTTAAAGTATATGGGAGGATGTCCATAAGTACATGTATACACGATGTCATTTTCTGCAAGAGACTTTACATCCTCAGATTCTGGCATATTATACATACTTTTTATTTTATTTATAAATTCATGTATTTTTAATTATTTGCAAGTTGTGAAATCATTGCCCTTTGCCTCCTAAACTTTGCAGAATGTGTCTCCTAAGAAGAAGGGCATTCAGTTTACATGACCACCATCCACTTAAGAAATTCAGGATATTTTAGTATTACTATAGTCTTTTCTAAGACACAGGCTATATTCCAGTTCCTCCTCTTGCACAGTCACATTCTTTATAGCGCGTTTCTTCCCACCTAGGCCTTATCCCAGGGTCACCTCTGGACCCACTTGATATGCCTTCCTGGGCTGATGGACTCTGCAGCTGTCCTCCAGGCAGCTATCTTTTGTGACCTTGACATCTTTGGAGTGTGCTGGCCTGTTGTTTTGTGGAATACTCCTCAGTTGGATCAAAGGGATTTTGAGCAGCCCTCCAAAGGAGCACCTCCTGTTTTCTTTTCCCAGGACCTGGCAGCCGCCGAGAAAGACCCCTGTCAGCACCCCGCAAACCCATATACACTGCTGAGGACCGAGAGGAAGACGCTTTGGCCGTGCTCCGAGCCATCCAGGTGGAAAATGCTGCCCTGCAGAAGGCGATCCTTGCCAAAAAGACTGAGCCACCTGCCAGGCCACTGCAGGTACGTACACAGGCAGGGCTCTAGTCCAAGAAGGAAGCTAGGGCTAGCCAGGGACCCTGCAGGGTATAAGCAGTGAGGAGCAGAAAAGCAGACATTGATCCTGACCCTCAGCCTCATCTGCATTTCCCCTGTTTGCAGATAGTCATTGCCCTGCCAAGGTTCCACTTCTACCACCTGCTTGTCTGGTTTTTGTTTACTTCTGAAAGCCTCACTTCATTGCTAATGTGACCCCATTGTGGCTGATTGCTCTGCAAACTCTGGGTACCTTATTCTAGGGCTGTAAATTGCTGGTCAGTGAAAGAATGGAGCAAACAACAAACCATGGCTTTGCTGGATCTCGGTCCCCATTTCAGGAGTCCTGTAGCTCCCATAGTCCTCCCGGCTCCCTACTCTCCTCCTACCTGCTTCGCTTGTTCATGTAACCTCTCTGAGCGTACAGGTATTTGTTTGCACCTGCTTGCTACCTTTGACCTTTAGCAATGAACAGGAAGACCAGTGATGGGGCGGGACAGAGGCCTCAGGAAGCTAGTGGCCTTGGACCTTCCCAGTGTACATGATATCCTTCCTCTGAAGCCTGGTTTCTGACTCACCTGCTGAGGCCTTCTCTTCACTCTGGCCCACTCAGTGCTCATAGTAACTCTGAAATAGGCAGAACTGGTGTCACCACTCAGTTTTAGAGATGTGGCCACTGGCACCCAGAGAAGCAAGGTGGTCTTCTCAGGTTTGCCTTTGCAAGTGGCCAGGGTCTGCCTGGCTGCAGTCCCAGGATCTGTCCATATTGCCAGTTGCTCCCCAGATTCAATCTTAGGCTGCCCTTTGGGGCACCATTGTCACTTTTCCAGGAGCTCTAGGTTTTGCCCCAGGGCTTATGTCCATGGGTTTTGGAAAAGGTCCCTGTCCCTCTCTGTGCCCTTATGTGTGAGTGCAGAGTACCCAGTGATGGGTTTGTTCCCATCTCACATCATATGACATCTTTCTAGGGTGCAGAGGGACCACAAGCCAAGCCCTGGACCAGTCTGCTGAAGGGCAAGGAGGAAGCCCTGGAGGTTAGTGAAAGCAGGGGTCAAACCAAAGCCCCCTGTGTGCACATAGCCTGCTGTGATCTCTGGACACTTTGTTTCCCAGGCTCCTTCTAGGTCCCATCTGTACCCTGAGCACCTAGGGCCTTGTGCCCATTTCATAGATGGGGAAACGGGCTACACTGACATGCCCAAGATGGCAAGTTAAAGCTAGAACTCCCCCAGGCCTGCCAACCCAGATTTCTTCTATGTTTCTGTTTCCTGATGAGACAACACAGAAATGGGTCTTAGGACCAGGAATAAATAGGTAGTATCTATATCTATCTAGGTCAATTAGGTGCATCAACAAAGATAACCCTGGCAAAGACATGAATTATTAAAGCACCAAGAAAATATCTTTGTAAGATGTGGCGGGCGGGGGTTCTGTGCTGTGTGCTCAGAATACAAAGTGACTGAGGCAGATAAACCCTGGACTCAGGGAGCTTACAGGCAATAGCAAATAAAAACATAAATAATCAGAAAGGAAGTCAAATCTGCTAATGGGCAAGAGAGTGCTGGGGTGTGCGCTGGCTCTGGAGGTCCCTTGGAAAGCGCATCCCTTTTGAGCTGAGCCCTGTGTGTGAGAAGGACCTATAGGGAACAGTATTCAAGGTAGGAAAGAGATGGGAGGGTGGCTGAAATAGGGTGGAAGGTGGGCAGAGCAGCACCCCAGAAACCCAAGTGAGTTTATTTCTGCATTGCTCCAACTTGTCCTGTTAGGTACTGGTCATCTTAACCCATTATGAGCAAACATTTCAGACAGGCTTGCAACCCCACCCACCCCACTTCCAAGACTTCAGGTGGCCTGATCCCTGAGCCGCAGTGGGCACACTCCCAGTTTCCATGATAAATGAAAGAGAAGGGAAAGGGGTTGGAGGGTTTAAAACAAAGAGTGCTCAGGGATCTTCCTGGAATTCTCTGTGGAGTCTAGTTACTTTGTGCAGGCAGAATGGGGATTCCTTTGAGTTGGTGAAAGGTTTGGATGAGAGACAGATTGTTTTGCAGGGTTTCCCAGATCATAAGAAACTGACACTCGGTGAGAGGTTCTGAACCGGGTCAGCCCAGGCCAGCACTACCACCCTGGCACCCACTGATCCTGTCTCCCATGTCGAGACTGGTGGCCTGGCGAGGGTGTGCCTACGGCCATGGCCATGCTGTGTCTTGGACCAGAAGAGTTCCATGCATCTCTGTCTAATAAGATTTTCCATCTTCAGTTGCTTCCCACAGCCATGGTGTCCACAATGCCAGGGCCGCCCAGGATAGCAGGGGAAGACCAAGCCATCCACCAAACCATCACCAGGATTGGCCTCTTGGGAAGCAGGTACTGACTATGGCAGATTCAAAGGCCACACCAGAAAGCCCCTAGTGGTACAGCCATGAGTACCTTCCTAACTAAGGTTGCTGTTTGCTTTTCCTGTGTTTCTGTAGCTTTAGATTGTACCTTCTCTTATCTCCTCCAGCCCAAGAGCATAAAAGTGACTTGAGTTCTTGCAGGGAAATGGCTCCTACCTTGTTCAGTTTGATCACAACCTTCTCCAGGTCTCCTCTGGAGCAGCCTACACAGTCCAGGGTAATGGTCTTGTTCCTCAGTTGACCTGGGGACAAGGGCGGCCCAAAGCCACATCCTTAGACACCTTTTCTGTCTTAAAGTTTGTTCATAAACAACATTCTCTCGCCCATGAACATGCAGCATCAGAGAATGGATTGGCAAGGCGTTTTGCTTTCTTTTGTTTTGTTTTGCATCAAAATTAAGACCTTATTGTCAAAAAAATATAAATGGATCTTCAGAACGATGTACCAGCTAGATGTCATGCACGTGGGAACTCTCGCAGAGTCGTCATGTAGGGTTGTGCATGTTACAGACTGCAAAGTACCTAGCCGAAGTCTGAAATCCAGTCTGCGTGCTGTTCACAAAGTAGCCCTGACCTGAGACTGTATCAGCCCAGAAAAGGGACTTTCCCTCTAGATAAAGGAGGAATTTACTTGCTAAGCCGTAGGTCCTCCAGGGCCGCCACCACCTAGAGGGAACCCCTGTTTATAAATTGTCAAAAAATCAAGTAGGTTTGAGGCAGAGCCAGCCCTTCCATCAAGTGTCTGCAGACCCCAGGTGAAAACCACAGCTCTGTACCTGTATGGCCATAAATCAGAGCGCCGGGGTCTCCTGGATATGAAGGACTGTGTGCATCTGACACTCTTTAGGCAGGCACTTCCTTCCTTCTCCCTGAAATCCTCTGTGCTTCCAGATGTTGGGGGACTGTCTCCCTTACACAGCACACATGGGGCATGGCGGGCGGGGGGCCGTACTGGGTCTGTCCTCTACAACAAGTAGAGCAGAGCCGGTGTCTGGAGCAGTGTTGGCAAATTGTTTCTGGAAAGGCTGTCCAGGTTGGCAACAGTAGTCTTGCCTGTTGCTTATTTGTTAGTTTTAACATAAACACCATCCTTAGCCAGTCATGTGTAAAAAGACCATGGGCTAGATTTGACTCACAGGCCTTAGTTTGGCTAACTGCTGCCCTGGACTCTTCACAAGCTGTCCATCAGCTCAGGGAGGTCAGCTTGCTGTCTGGCCCCCAGCCAAGCCACTTCGGTGGGCTCTGATTCCATCACTAACTGTACAGCTGTTGACCCAGGGAGAAGTCACCTTCCTGCTGCCTGCAGTTACAGACTTGTTCCCCATACTGTTCCTTCTCCCTGAGGGGTAAAGCCAGTGTGGTACCTTCCATGAGAATATGTTCTCTTTTGTGGGTCATTTGCTGCCTGTTAAAATTCTATTTCAGACAACAGTCAAAGTCTCTTGAAGTCCCTCAGGCCATTGAAGATGACTCTGCTCATCCCAGAGAGGTTGCTGCACCAAGCGAGGAGCGAGGACTGGACACAGAGGTGAGAAGGGGACACAAAGACTACCAGATGCGATCATCCTGCCCCTGAAAGACGAGGGTGGTGGGGCCCTCGGATCAATCAGGTCTAGTGGTTGGGGGTTGCTCCAACAGTGGTCAGCATAGTATCTTTCTGTCCAGGTCTCCATCTCCCCTCCTTCCCAGCACACAGGCACATGCGTGTTAGAGAAGCAGAGAAAGAAAGGTGTGGGCCCTAAGTTTCTGGACAGAAGACTGTCCTCCCCAGAGAAAATGGAGGTAGCATGCAAGAAAATATCCAACATTGCCAGTAATCAAGAAACACACACTAAAGCAGCCTTAACATCCTGTTTGATACCTGTGTTGACCAGTTATTTTCATGGTGACCCTTAGTGCTGGCAAGATTGCTTCAAAACTAGGCAACTGTGCCTTGGTGGCAGCTGCACCCTGGATGACACACCTTCCAAAAAAGAGTAGCTGGACTCTGCTGAACTCAGGAAGAGCCTCAGGACTAGAACCCAGCTGTCCCATCCTAAGGAAATCACAGAAGCAAAAAGCCATAGGCACAAAGGTGTTTGTGGTGGAATTGCTGGAAGTAGGAAAAAATGAGGGGAAACCCGTGGAAATAATGTAAATGTCTCCTCGTAATGGAACTAATCAAAAAGCACATGATGATATATACCAGCTTTAAAGGACAGAAACTATCGTTATGAGAATTAGAAAATATAAAGTTATATAAAGTTAACTGCAGAGATGATATTAATCTTTACTGAGTCCAGTATGATGGCAATGACTATGCACAGACCCAGCTGTGTGAGCGAGTGGTACCCAGGGGCCCTGAGCGACAGCAGGGAGCCACGCATTAGGGCAGCAGCATTATCGGGGCTCTTTTTCTTTTGTGCCCAAAGGTGTGTGTCCCAGTACACCTTTCATGCCCCCAGCTTTACCTAAAACCTGCTTGTGGGGATTTTTATTATGGCCAATGAGAACTTAATATGAACTCTCAAAGCCACATGTAAACTCACGTAACAGGAGCAAGGGCCTGTGCCGGCCTGGGCTGGAGTTCCTGCACTGAATCTGTTGCCACCATTTCGAGGTCCTGTGGCCTCCTGCAAGCCTCTTAGGCTCTGGCCCTGAGAGTCTGCAGCTGCCACACAGACTCAGTCATCCTCATGCCAGGCCCAGTGAGGACAAAGCAGGGAAGGTACAAGGAAGGAAGGGCATGCTGCCCAGTGCCTGGCTTGTGGCAAGGAGGAACCTGTTGAAAGTTCATCTTGGAGAAGAACCACAGCTTTTCTCCTCCTAGGATAGAATAGTTGCTTTCTCAACTTTGAAGATCCTAAGTGTGATATAACCTCAGCCACATTAGAAGAGCCCATACTGATGAAGTTTGTTTATGCTGTAAGACACAGAAAATCCAGAGCAAACCAATTTACACAACCAAGAGAAGAAAATGAGGCCGGGTGGGTCCAGATACAGCAGCATACCCACTTGTTCTCCAGTGTCAGCTGCAGCCTGAAATCTGTCCCCTACAATGCCAGTCCCAGCTCTGCTCTCTCCGTGTGGTCCCTAAACTGCTAGAGAGGGGAGGAACATACCACCCATATGAAGCTGACATTGTCTGGGACCATGCCCTGCCTGGTGGCTCAGGGGAATACACATGGGTGCGGAAGCACGCATGCACACACACTCACACACACATACACTGACTGCTTAGACTTGTCCAATGGGAAAGGGTCAGTTCCCCTATGCCTTATCGCTAAGGAAAGAGGGGGTAACTTTTGCTAAGGAAAGTTCAGTGGCCTCAGTGAGAGAGAGCCAGTGAGTGCTAGGGATCAGGAACTTCCAGATCCCAAAATCAGGCAATACAGAAAGCAGAGGAGCCCACTAGTTGCAACAATGACAAGTTGTGACATTCCTTGGTTAAGAGACTCCAGAGCTTATTCATTTAGAAGCTCAGCTTTGGAATTGCACATTTCAGATTGGCATTGGGCAAGAGGTCCAGCAGGCCCCCTGCAAGAAAGCCCTCCTACCCCCTGGCCCTCCTGCTACCTGGCCCTCCTGCCACCTGTCCTTCCTTCCTACCTCCGGCAAGCCAAGCAAACAGCTCTGCTCTTCCTGCCTCCCAGATCGCTCACCTGGCCCTGGAACGCTGTCACAAACACAAGCTCAAGAGCCTGCCAGTCCTGCAAGGCAGCCAGGCCCATTTGGTTTATCAGCATCCTGCAAGGCTGGGACTCAGCCCAGGGCAGCCAAGGGCCTGGCCAGGGCCCTGTGTGGTGTGAAGGAGCATGGGGCGGGAGCTGTGGGTTCTGACAGCCAAGCTAATCAAAACAGGTGCTGATGCCCCCCCACCCCCCGCCCACCACTATCCCATCCCCATCTTGCAGCAATCAGGGCTCATCCAAACACACGCTGGGAGTGATAGCACATCTCACTGGCTATTAATTAAAAAAATAAGTGGGGAACAGTTGCTGTTCATTTGCTCGGCTCCCTGCTCACAGAACCATTGCAGATTACAGTGCTAATTAGCAGAGGGCACGTGTGCGGGGAAAGCACCATTTTATGAGTGACTGATCTATCGCGACTAGGGCTGCAGTTGGGCCCCAGGGGCCGCAAGGAAGCCATTCTACAGGGTGCCTGTTTATGAATCGCACTCACGCACTCTCAGACCAGACAGCCTGCCCGGGAAGGAGGCAGGCATTAAAATCAATGAAGGGGAGACTTGGAATGAAGCAGATGCTTGGAGAGGGCCCACAGTGCCACAGGGGCTCCTCCTTTTCGTCATCCATTTGCTCAACCATCCTGCCCGAATTGTCACATATGTGGTGGCATCTCACCTTCCCTGGCCAGCCTGGGGATGTTAAGTGACTAGTCCAAGTGACTTGGTTGCCAGGCTATTGTATTCATCTGCTCAGGCTGCCATAACAAAACACCACAGCCGGAGGGCTTAAGCAACGCAAGTTTATTTTCTCCCAGAGTCAGAGACTGCCAAGTACAAGATCAAGGTGGCAGGCTCACTGTCTTCCGAGGCTTCACTCCTTAGCTCATCGATGGCCGTTTCTCATCGTGTCCCCTCACGGTCTTCCTCCTGTGTGCAGCCATCCCTGGTGTCTTTCTGTGTTCAGATTTTGTCTTCTCTTAAGGATGCCAGTCAGGTTGGATGATGGCCCACCCCTAACAGCCTCGTTTTCATTTAACCACCTCTTTAAAGGCTGCATCTTCAAACATAGTCACAATCTGCAATACTGGGGGCTAAGATTTCAACAGGTGAACCTGGGAGGAGAGCACAGTGTAGCCGTCATAGCTCCCCCACTTCAGCAGACAGCACGGCATGCTTCTGGGATGTGAACACTGCCTGCTGGAGAGGCAAGGGTGTACTCAGGCAGTCTGAGGCTATTTAAGTGTTTTTATTTATTTGGAAACCCTCAAACAAAATACTAAGTGCAGAATACACAGCCATTTTATTTATTTAGTGGTACTGGTCAACCCAGGGCCTTCACACTGAGCCACATCCTCAGCCCTTTTATTTTTGATTTTGAAACAGTCTCTAGGTTACTAAGTTGCTCAGACTAGGATCACACTTTCAGTCCTCCCTCCTCAGCCTCCCAGAGTGCTGGAATTACAAGCATGCACCACCACACCTGACTGATTACTATATTTTAAAATGTTTTTCAAGTAGATCTCAGGTAATTTTTACAATAGCCCTAGGTATCAGGTCTCTTCTCAGCCTCACTGTGCAGGTGGAAGAACCATGGCCTGGGAGGCTAATTAACTCTCAGAAAGCCCACCAGCAGTGGACGAGCTGAGCTGCGGCCTGCGGTAGCATCATCTCAGTGTTCTTTTTCTCTCCTTGAAGGATAAATGGAGACTGAGAACAAGAGAGACCAAAGATGCCGTGCATGTGACCATGGAAATCACATCCAACTGGGGCAACCCGTCATGGGTGGGTCTCACGGAAGTCGAGTTCTTTGACCTGAACCACGCAAAGCTCTACGTGTCGCCCCATGACGTAGGTGTCCAGAGCACCGTTGTGCCAGGGGAGCTGGGTTGCCTGGTCAACAGGAACGCAACTGTAAGTGGAGGGCATCCCAGCATGGCTCTTTGCTGCATTCTTGGCATGTTACTCTGCCCCTGCATGAGTCTGTGCTAAGGGTATGGTCGCAGGGAGGGGAGCACGCTATCAGCTACCTGTCCTTCCCCTGGCAGAGTAGGCAGGAACCTGCACAGGCCTCCAGAGGGTCTCTCCTACACTCTTCCCGGGTCTTTGCTCTGTGGGGTTTTGTTGGGGGAGCCAGTTCACCCCCTTGAATCCCCTTTGCAGTTTATTACTAGCAGATCCAAGACCCTGAGGTCATGACAATCAGTCCCTCATTCTGGAGATGAGGCTGGGAGAAGGCCCCAGAGTTGGCCAAGGTCCCACAATGCAAGTTTCAGGGCAAAGTCCCCATCCTGCAGCCTGGCCCAGGACCTGGTCCACACGTCAAGCCTTGGGGTGTGTGCCCAACAAATGCTCAATGTTCTTTTCCTTTGTGTACCTGATAGTTGGTTTTTGGTTTGGTTTGGTACCAGGGGTCGAACTCATGACCTTGTGCTTGCCAGGCAGGCACTTATGCTGCTGAGCTAAATCCCCAGCCCTGATAGAATTTAAAAGGAAAAAAAGCACTGGTATTTTCCTTTTCTGCCACTTTCAAATTGGACACAAGGGACCATGGCAGCCAATAGTCAGTCGCGTTGTGTTTACTGTGGTGTGCTCCACTGTTAATAATCGTGTCCAAGAGAGACCTCAGAATCTGGGAACAAAGGGTGCCTGTGAGTGAGGCTGGCTGAGCAGGAGACAGGGCAGGGCTGGATAGGTGCTCTTGTGTAGCTTTTAATTATTATTTTATTTTTTACTTTAATTGTTATTTTATTATTATTATTATTATTATTATTATTATTCGGTACTGGGAAGCAAACTCAGGACGTTGCTCTTGCCAGGCAGGCATTTATGCCACTATATCCCTGGCCCCAATTATTAATTTTGAAAACATATCAAAAATGAAAACACCTACCACATGTTCAGTTCTTGCCCCATGCCAGCCATAGTGCTCAGCACTTCATACATGGGCTGTCATGTAGATCTAGTACATGGGATCTCATGTAGAGGTAGTACGTGCGATCACGTGTAGATCTAAGCACACAGGCTTGAGAAGCAGAAAGGCCTGGGTTCAATGCTCACCCCTTACAACTACTGACCACAGCAGCTCAGCTGACCTCTATTTGAAATCCTCATCTACAATATGGGGTCATAATAGCACTCACCTTGGTACAATGCTGTGAGGATCAGATGTAAATAGGAAGAGTTTAGCACCACGCCAGGCTCTTCCCAGAGATTCTGCTATGCAACAGTGAGTGCTTTCCCTGTTGTTCTTAGTGACAGCATAAATACCACTCACAAGTAGATATTATTATTCTTATTTTAAAGAAGAAGAAACTAGAAAGTCTTTGAAATCCCCAGTTCCAGAGCCTCAGCTTCTGCTGTTGACTCTGTGGCCTTGGATAACTTAACTGCCTTTGTGGAGAATGTTTTTCTGCCCCCTGTAAATGGAGATGGGAGGTGGATCATCTGCTTTGATTCTCAGACTGCAGGCAACAGAAACCGAGTCTTAGCACCGTGTCTGTGTGTGTAGGGGCGTGGGTACTGGGGATTGAACCTAGGGCCTTAATGCCTAGCTACATCCCCAACACTTTTAAAAAAAACTTTTATTTTCATACAGGGTCTCACTAAGTTGCCCAGGTTGGTCTCCAATTTATAACCCTCCTGCTTTGGCCTCCCAGATTACAGGGATAAACTACCATGCTTGGCTTTAGCACATTTTTTAAAAGGAAATTTGTTTCAAATCTTTTAAGTACCTAATGTACTCACTGTCACCAAAAGGAAAGTGGACAGGCCTCGTGGTCATGTTGGGGGTCTTAGGTAGCAGCCAAGGGTCTACTTACTTGAGCACCAAGGGTCTGGTCTTCTTTGGGGGACAGGATGAACCAGAAGACATGAGCCCCTTTCCAGATCGCAGCTCAATAACCTTGACCGTTGAAAGGAACAGGCCCTGAGGGAAGGGGCTGCCTGGACAGTCCAGCCCGGCACACCCTGCCCAGCTTCTGGATCCCTGTTGGATCCTGATGCTTGCTGCTGGGGCTGGCAGCAGCCCCTGCTACCATCGCCATCCCCTTGTGCAGAAAGCAGTGGGTCTTTGGACCCTGCTATACAGAACAAAGTGCTCCAAAAATGATAAAAAGCATCATTGGATTTGATAGGTGCCAATTCTGATGATTGCTCTATTTCTCTTTTCCCGGAGGCTGATGAGCTTTGCTATGTGATGACAGGGAGGACTTGACCCATGGTTTAGGTTGGGTTTGGGTTTTTTTTTTTTATTTAATTTTATCTCTTTGGGGGCCCTGAGGTTGAGTCAGGAAGCACCTGTCAGCCTGGGTTCCTAGGTCTCTGTGAGTAGGCAGATTCCCTTGCTTCCCCGCATTAGTCTGTGCTCCAGCCCTGGGGTGACCAGGACACACTGCCTCTCAGAACACCCAGTTCTCCTGGCACATGTCCATCACAGTGTGACGCACCACCTCATTTAACCCTTATATCAGCCTTGCAGTGGGGCTCCCCACCTCACCAGTGACAAAACCAAGCCTTGGGAGGCCAGTGACTTGTCCCCAGCCACACAGCTGATAGAGCCCTGCTGATTGCTGAACAGAGGCACCTGGAAGGGGAGTGCGTGTGGAAGAGAAGGTGCCTCCATGGGGGCATTGGGTCATGTGGCAGATGTGGGTGTGCCCAGGCTCCATGCCAAGTCACTTCCCTCTGCGCCCACCGCGTCTCTCTCTCTGGCTGCCCCCTGGCCCATGGTGTTGGTGACTCCAGGTTTATACCCCCAGCCCTGCCACATCCTTTGAGGTCCTGACATGACTGTCAACTTTCTGTAGCCCAGTGCAAACGCTCTGGGCTCAATCCCCAGTACCTAAAAAAAAAAAAAATTTTTTTTTTACTTCCAAATAAAAAGTTAGAAAATATGTTTTGCACACTTCGATTTCCTGGGACTAGAGTATGACACTGTGTCAGCTGCCTTCCCACATACCAAGAGGTCCTGTGGTTCCGCCTCCCCGTGAGGCCTGACTGCAGCCCTTCCCTCCCTCTGCACAGTGCCTCCCGTGTTTGATGCCCTGGTCCCTCTCACCTGGCCTACTAACTGACCTTCCTCTGTTCTCATCCCACCCACTTCTTTGTCCACTCTCTATTCAAAGTGATTTCTAAAAAAATATCAACCATCCCCTTCCCCTACTTAAAACTCCTGCCATGACTTCCTGTCACACTTAAAAATAAAACCCAGGTTCCTGGCTGTGGCAAGGAGTCCCCAAGTGGTGGGCCTGACACCTGCCTCCTGCTGTCCTTTCTCTCTGCCACCTGCCCCACACCCAGTGCTCCTGCAGCCTGGCCTGCCGTCTGCTGCTCCAGCTGCCGCCTGCATTCCTGCCACGCCAGGTGTCCTGTTTCCAGATTTCCACATGGCTTCTCTGTATTCAGATTTCAGCCTAAATATTACTTTCTCAAGGCCTTCCCTGCCCAGGAATCTTCAGGAGCCTGTCCCCACCTAGCTTAGTCACAATCATGACACATTTTTCATTTTCTTCTGAGCATATCTTATAATAAAAAAATTATCCTATCGTGTGTTTAGTATCTGTTTGCCCCAGGTATTACAGAAGTCTTTGTCCTATTCACATTGTGCTTCCAGCATAACAACTGTGCAATAAATATTTTTACATTTTTATTTGGAAATAATTTAGGTTGTTTATAGGAAATTATAAAAATAATACAGAGAATACAAATATAAATAGAGCCAGTGAAACAAAGTTCAAAATCCTTTGAAAGGATCAGCAAATTGATAAGCCTTTAGCTAGACTAAAGAGAGAAAAATGAGACCTGATTCAAATTAATAATGTCAGAATGAAAGAGGAGATATTACTGTTAACCTTATAGAGATAAAAAGAATTATAAGGGAATATTATGAACAATTGTATGCCAACAAATTAGATAGACTAAACAAGATGGACAATTCCTAGAAAGACACAAATGACCAAAACTGACTTAAGAAGAAAAGGAAATCTGAATAGACCTATAGCAAGGTTTATAATGAGATTGAATTACTCATCAGACACTTCCTAAAAGTCCAGGATTAGATGAATGGTGAAGCTGATAAATCTTATCGAACATCTAAAGAATTAACAGTTAATAATCCTTCCAAAATACTTTTAAAATACAGAAGAGGAAGAAACACTTCCTAGTTCATTCTCTGGAGTCAGCAGTACCCTGGTACCAAATCAGACAAAGACATCACAAGAAACCTACGGATCAACAGGCACATGAAAAGGTGCTCTGTGTCACTCACCATTAGGGAAAGGCAAATGAAAGGCACAATAAGATACCACTTCATAGCCACTGAGACACCTAGAATAAAAAAAGAAGAAAAGATAACAAGTTAAAGTAGCAACTTGTTAAAATAACAAGTACTACTGAATATGTGAAGAAATGGGACCCTTCACACCTGCTGGTGAGAAGGTCGAAATCACACAGTTCAGCCCCTGTGGAAGGGGTGTGGCTGGGTGCAGCTCAGTGGTACTGAGCTTACCTGGCATGTGCAAAGCCCTGGGTTTCAACTCAAGCATTTAAAAAACAGAGTGCCACATAAGTAGCCTCATACAGTATGGAACCTCTTTGGCTTGCTTCACTTAATATAATGCCGTTGACATATTTCCAATCTTTGTGTATATCGTTTGTTTCTTTTCAATGCAATACTTTATTAAACTGGAATTAGTTCTGAGGCAGTCAGCATCTCCCTGTAGGGGGGTGGATCTATGTTAGGTTGATGCTGGACCAGAAAAACACCTTTGGTTTTGCGGTTAGAAAGTTACCTCCTCATCGAGACCGTCTCTGGCCATCCATTCCAAAATAGCCATTCCATTAACCACTAATAACAGTTCTCTCTGATTTTCTTTATAGTCTATCCCTGCTTGATTTTTTTTTCTTGGAAATTGTGCTTGCTGACCTTCCTACTGAGATCAGCTACTGAACCCATGGGGTGGGAGTTTCTGCACACCCCTGCATGTAGCTCTGAGGCAGCCTTAGGGAGCTGGGGACTCAGGGCAAGGCACATAGGGTACTGTTGCTGGCTGTGCCCACGCCTCACCCCTCCCACATCACAGTGCACTGGCTGTTTTCCAGTGTCGGTGCTCACATCTCCCTCATGTAGGGTTCTTTTCCAGGTCTCCTAGGCCCACCCTTGGAGGGGGGCACCAAGGCCCCCAGGAGCAGCCCCCAGCCAACACTGGTGAGAGTCAGGTGTAAGCACCCCAGGTCCATTGTCCCATGTGGTGTTGAACTCCAGGCCCCTGCATGAGTGGCCATCTTGGCCCAACCCCTTTATGCTGCCTGCCCTCCCCTCCTGCCCAGGCTCACATGGAGGCATTCCTCACTGTCCACAAAACTCCTTGCACTGGCATTCCTGTCCAGGGGCAGCTTCGCAGAGAGTCCCGACTGAGACACAGAGATTCACATCCTCACCGCAGCATGTGGGCCATGACAGGTCAGAGCCCTGCTCAGCTGTGGGCCTCTGCCTACCAGGCTGACCTAGCAATGCACACAGCCTGGGACTGGAGAGTGCCACGGGTATGAGCAGCAGCATGCAGGAGCCCTGATCCTTGTCCTGCCACCTTTCTTACCACCTGCAATAAGGAAGGAAGCGCTGCACACTGACCTGGTGCTGGGGCTTCACCCAGCGTGGTGGCTGCCCGACAGCCTTCTCTTGGAGATCTGCCTGTGGACAGGAAGCCTCCAAAGGCCTGGTTGCTAATGAGGTCCACAGCTACCAGCAGGTTAATGTTGTCTGACTTTGATCACCACAATTCCCACATAGGCCTCCTGTTACTCCTCGTGCTGACAGCACTGTGAAGGAAAATCAATTACAGCCCCTGTGCCTGCACTCGGGGTCAGCCTTCAGTCTCTTCCTGTGTCCAGCACCCACAGTGACCCACTTCAGGCTGCAGCTCAGGGAAGGAATGAGGCTCAGCCATCCGCTGGATTTTGAGATGTGGTTTCTCAACACACACACCCCCCACCCCTGCAGCTGCCCAGAGCACCAGAAGTTCTTGCCCAGCTTGAGGAACTCGCCAAAATAAGTCAGAACCCCTTGAACTCATCTCTCCCCCTTAACAAAGGCCACCTCCTCCCTCCTGAAAGGGACCATTGTCTCTATAACAAGCCCCCTCTGTTCTCCCCCCGCAGCTGGAGCTGGGGCCTCCCATCTCTGGGGGACAACAAACCCCAGAGTCAGCCCGTCCTCCCTCCCCACTCTGTCCAGTGGCAGACATGTCCCTGTGGTGATCTCAGATACGTGATGCTCCTTGAGACAAAAGAGACCTTTGGGCACTGTCAGACATGTCATGGGTGCTCGTGGGCAGACAGGACCTGCAGGGACTTTTCAGTCCCTAAGTTAGAACCCTTGCCCAGACCTCCGGAGGACCAGGCAGCATGTGAGGGGAGGGGAGAAAGGTGTGAGACAGTAGGGAGTGGTGGGGACTGCAGGGCCCTGGAAGGTGTTCACCCTGGCAGCCTCGGCCATATCCTGGACTCCAAGCAGTTGCCATCAGGGACGCTGAGTTGCCACATCTTCCAAGTCTGGAGAAAAGCTAGAAGTCTGGCTCTTGGGTGAAATCTCATTTTTCAGTATTGGCAAAGAATTTGTCTTTTTTTTCCTCCTCCTCCTCCTCCTCCTCCTCCTCCTCCTCCTCCTTTCTTCTTCTCATTTCACATACCAAATAAAATACCTCTACCTTACTCTGGGAGCCAGATCCACCTTAAAACCTCTAAAGTCCCCATTAGATGACAGGTATTAGGGAGCCCATTTCATTTATCCCCTCACTCAGTCATGTATTCATTCCACAAAGAATTGTTGGGCATTTGCCATGTGCCAAAGAACACTGCCGAATGCTAAGAGTTTGGGGACGAGGCAGACACAGGCTCTTCCCATGAGGAGGTCACAGACTTGAAAATGGGCTATTGTGAGATGCTGAGACCAGCGCTCGTCTCAGGTGTTGCTGGGCTGGGCAGGTCTGGAAATGGGTGCACTTGGGCCAAAGGAGGAGGTGGCAGTGGTGCCACATCATATTTTAGCTGCATTTCTCAGCATGAGAGGATGGAAGAGAATTGCCGGGAGCAGAGGCCTGGCCGGAGCCAAGCACTGAGGTCCAGCCAGCGTGGGCGAGATTGGGAGCAGCTGCGGGTTTGTTCTGATGGAATGTAGAAGAGATAGGACAGGAGGTGACAGGCACTGAGGAAGTCCCCTGGTCTGGCTTTGCCATCTGCCCCCAAAGCCCTCAAAGCATAAAATTGTGTTGGTGCCTGTGACCGTGGCAGCAAAGCCCTCTGGGCTCTGAGGGTCATCCTGGCTGCTCAGCCAGCAGCAGAAGCTGCAGACTGCAGTCCCCGGGGCCTCCGTGCTTGGAAACCCCGGAAGGGAACACAGCAAACCCCCAGGCACAGCGCCATGGCCCTGTCCCAACAAACGACTCAGCCAGATTCTTTCTCCCTTTTCTAGTCTACAGTTTTTAAAAATTCAACAGGGTTCGACAAAAGAAAATCAAAGGCTGCATTTGCCAGGTTAATCAAACAGCATGCATGGTGGCCCCTTTCCATCTTTCCTCCTGGTGTCCCTCCCGCCCCCTGCACATTCCCCAAAGCCGATTAAATTGATTAAAATAAAGCCCACTGCCTTTCACATTCCATCTGGCTGGCGGATCAGAGAGGCCCATGTGGCAGCTGTGTGTGGGGACAGGGTCGCTAGGCTCTGACAAAGTGAGATCTGAGACCTGCTGGGCACCGGGTAGAGGAGGTGGCCTGTCCTCCTGGTTTTCATTAGCCTGGGCCACCGTCGATTTCATCAGCCAGAAAGGAGCCTAATGGCCCCCTCTCTTGCTGGCCTTTCAGAGGAAGAAGGAGTCCTCCGTGTGGACCTGCCACTTCCACCCACCGCTCCAGCTCTCTTTTGTTATCCACAACACAGACCGACTGCACGACTTTGGCCTGGCCACGATCAAGGTCTGGAATTACTGGGCCGCAGATGGGGTGAGTAACAGGCTCTGACTCCTTGAAAAAGACTTGGTTGACGAAGCGCTGAGCAATTTGCCAAGCCTGGTTCCTGAAGCTCTGAGTGGGCACAAGGTGGCCCTGCTGCCCCTTTTAATCTGTGCACAAGAGCCTGTGCACGGGTCTTGGGATGACTTCACACTGGCTTCAAAAGAGCCGACCGGGACAGAGCTTCTGGCTCTTGAAAGTTTTGGGAAGTAACATGTCTTTCCCATCTTTGGGGAAACTGGGAAAATATAAACTGAGGCGCAGTTTTACAGATAAGAAAACCATCACAGAGGTTGTGTAACTTGCACTCAGTCACACAGCTAGTCGGAGTCTGAGTGAGAACCTGAACCCATACATTTAGGCTCTAGGTCCATTCTTTAGCCATCACTTCCCAAAACGATAATCTGCATTGACTCACCAGGGAATCTTGCTAAAATGCAGACGTAATTCAGCAGGTGCAGGCCAGCACCCTGGATTGCCTCTTGTCTGAGCAGCTCCTAAACCCTGTCCTTCCTCCTCCTGGCAGTGTTCCTGAACGTTCTTGCGTTTGTTCCTTCATCCCATCCACTCTTAATACTAAGCACACGCCAGGGGCCCTCAGGCTTCGCTGTAAGTTCGGGAGATTCTGATGTGAAAGACACAGACTGTGACCTGGAGGTGTGTCTCCTGCAGAAGCCCAATGAGTAGATGGTGAATACTGTAATGTAGTGTTACGAGGCCTGAGGCCCCTGGCTCACGCGGGGAGCTCAGCAAGTGAGGAAAGACATGAGAAACCTGTCACTCCGTCATCGTCCCCTCTTGTGATGGGCGTGGGGGCAGGGATCGTTCCACCTTAATGTAGGGAAAGCAGTAGTACAAGGGTGAGGAGGAACTAGTCCTCAGCCTCAGTCTTGTAGGAAAGACACTGGGGTGCTGGGGACTGTGGCAGTCTGGAAGCCCTTGACCGGATAGAGGGACCAGTTGGAGAACAATCCCAGCTGGTGCTGCTAGGTCTGCTAACCATTGCCAGGAACCTGGAAATCTGATTCCTGCTGAGGTGAGCCTTCCTGTAAATGTCAGTAGTTCATTTCAGTTCTTTTCAGCTGTTCCAGTTCCAGGGAAGCTCCCCTTTGGGCTGGAACTGGCCTGCCCCAGAGGATATGAAGCAGGAGGAGGGAGTGTCCTCGTGCTGAGAGGCCAGGGAAGGTCCTTAAAGGGTCTGGCCCTGAGATTGGGTATAGAGGGGCAGCAGAATAAGCAGTGTCCAGGTGGAGGCTACTGTGTGTGCGGAAGTGTGGCAGTGTGGAACAATGAGATGGCCTTCATGCCCCCCAGCTCTGAGTCCAGCCCTCCAGTCTGTCTCCAGCAGCCTCAGGGAGGCCTGATCACACTGGTCAGCTACTTTCAACCCTCAGAGGCTCTTCTTCACCTGAAGACCAAGGTCAAAGCCTCAAGTGTGGCACCAGAGCCTCCTAATCCCTTGGGCTTGGGCTTGGCCCTGCTTCCCTCCTGTCAGTACCTCCTGCATGCACAGCCTCCTGAATGTCTGTTCTGGGTGCTCTGTAGGCCCCATGATAGTTACAGCCATCTTATTCAACCCCAGAGCCTAGATGTCTGGGCCTCAGCTTCCTGGAAACCAAGGTGTCACTTCTCCAGGGAGCCCACCCCTCCCCCTGCCCCTGAACCAAGGGTAGCCATTGTGAGCGTGTCCCTCCTACCCTGCACCAGAGCTTCTGCGGGCTCCGTCACTGCTATTCAAAGCAGACAAATGGCTGGTGAATGAATGAATGAATGAATGAGCTTCATGTTCCCAGTGACCTATAAGCACTCATGCTTGCTCTTTTTGATTTTCGTTTTTGTTTTTGGGGAGTGGGGTTTGGTTAGTTGATTGGTTTTGGTTTTTGTTTGTGTGGTACTGGAGGTTGGACCCACAACCTTTATACCAAGGTATATTGACAAGTCCTTTTATTCGTTTTTTGTTACTATTATTATGTATTTTGAGACAGGGCCTAAGTTCCTAAGTTGCCCAGGCTGGGTTTAAACCTGCTGTCATCCTGCCTCTGCCTCTTGAGTTGAATGCTGGGATTACAGGCGTGCGTCATGCTCTTGTTGCCCTTTCTCATCTTCAGATACAAGCCTGAGGCTAAGAGAAGGTAGGGACTTTGCACAAGGTCACGCAGCAAGTTACAGCTGGGAACTTGTTTAGGGGCAGCAGCCCTTGCTCCTTAGCACTTTCTCCACTGATTCTCACGCCCAGTCACCTACTTAGACCTTCACCGCCGTATACTTGGCTTGAACACTATCAGCTGTTGGAACTGCAGACCTGGAGGCCAGTGAGGCAGGCACAGCCCAGCCACTTCTGTACACACACACAGCCCAACAGAGTAACAGAAAGGGTTCTCTGATTTCTGCTTTTTTGGTGTTTTTAAACAAATGCTTAAAATTTAAACTTGAGAAAAATAAATCCAAGTCAGTGGGCCCTCTGAGGAAGTTTCCGGAGCCGGTCAGCTGCACTGCCTCACTGGCTGGCCTGACCCTGTGTGCTCGGAGGCTGCCCAGGGCCCTGGAGCAGCCCCAGCACCTCAACTGTGGTACGCGGCCAGCATCTAGGGCCCCATGCTCTTGTTCCCATCCCTACCCCACACTTCCTGGCAGGTGAACAGCAGCACCTTCCTCCGGAACGAGTAATGAGACAGGGCTGGCTGCCCACCCCTTTTCTGTAGCTCAGCTCTGTCATTGAACATGCATCTCAGGCCAAGAAAAGCACATTTCATGTGCTGGATTACAAAGCCGATAAGCTCCATCCCTTTTTGGCCAAGGCCGGCCTCTTTTCAACCTGTGCTCAGTTCTCCTTGTGTGTCTGGAATACAATAGCAAAGCAGGGTCCTCCGCGCCCCACAGAGCACCTAGGTGTTGCCTAGGCATGTGCACTCAGGGCTGCAGGGTTGGGGCACCCAGGTCTCCCGGGGGTTCAGGGCAGGAAGGGGAGGGCCACAGGGCTGCAAGCCCTGCTTATGTAATGCACAGCCATCTGTTGCCAGAATTTACTGGGGGCAGAAAAGCACAAACAAATGCAGCTGCAGGTTGGTCTGATTTAATATTCCCCAGAGAAGGCTATTACTGTGTGTTTTGGAGGAGATAAAATGAGGGTTTATAGGAACTATACCCTGGCCCGGTAGACGTGACTTGTTAATAGTGTTTTGTGCATGAGTATCTTGAAGAAAAGTTAAATGAAGGAGCTAATCCAACCAAGACTTATTTAGAATGGAAGAAAAGAAGGTAGTACTAGAACAGGGGAGTCTCTTTTATTGGAAAATGTGCCGCCTGTTAAATCCTTGGGTTAACATTTATGGGCTCCTTTCCCCCTCATTAGGTGGCCCAGTGAGTGTGCGCCCCTCCGAGGAGAGAGACCTGGGAGGGGATATGAGGACAGGAGGCCACAGAAGGCAGCCCGCAGCCATCTCTGCGTGTGACAGCTGCCATGTGTCAAATGCGCAGGTGTCAGGCACACACGAGGCCCCTGTGGGCACTCCAGACAGACCTGGTGTGGGAACAGACAATAAAAAGAGGGCATCGTCTCATTTCACTCTCAGCAGTCCCTCAGGATGGTGCTGGCATTCCCGCCTTGTAGATGAAGCTGAGAGCTTGGGACAGAGTGACTGGTGTGGCAGACAGACTGCATCTCTTTTGCCAACTCTGATTGGAAATGGCTATGTGGAGTACTGTCTTGAGAAAGATCCGAACCTTCCTTCGGATTTATCAAGGAGAGAAGGCTGTTGGGCTTAGGAGGGAGGGGTGACATGTCGGTCCCATCGTGTAATGTTGCCCAGGTGAAATCACTTACCAGCTAGAGGGGGTGAGGGACAGAGCCTGAAGGGACATGAGGTCCACTGGGTTTTCTCGGGCTCTTCCTGGTCCCTCTTCCCCTGCAGGTGGCATCTTCTGGGAAGAGGGATCCAGTAGTTCCCCTTCTGTTGGGGGTTGGAGGTGGGTGTGATTTGTTCCCTGGGTTTCGTTGTTAGAATTTTGGTCCTCAGTGGTGTGAACACTGTTGACAGGTGGTGGAGTCTAATGGGAGGCCACTGGGGCTCTGCCCTCAGAAGGGAGCCAGGTTGTTCTCACAGGCCCCTCCTTGTGTTCTCTCTCTCTCTCTCTCTCTCTCTCTCTCTCTCTCTCTCTCGCTCTTGCTCTCTCGCTCTGTGTGTGTGTGTGTGTGTGTGTATGTTGGTACTACAGATTGAACTCATGACCTCATGCTTGCCAGGCAGGCGCTGTGCAGCTAAGCTATTTCCCTGGCCCCTTGTGTTAGCTCTTGAGAGAACAGCTATTAAGGAAAGATCAAGTATGGCCTCTCTTTCTGTCCTTGTGTCTCCCACATGCACTCTGCCATGATCCCGTCAACCATGAGGACTTCACCAAAGCTGAGCTGGTGCCAGCTAAGTGCCATGCCCTTGAACCTCTAGAACTGTGAGCTGAATATACCTCGTTTCTTTCTAGTTTCTCGGGTATTTTGTGATAGTAACAGAAAACAGACTAACACACCATCCAAAAACTGGGCTTCCATCAATGCCTCATGGTCCATCAGTTTTTTCTTTCTAACAGTCCTGCTGATTATCTGCCTCAGAGCACCACATCTTGTTAAAAACAGGCACACCACCACCACCATTTTCACCCACACTGGCACCATGTAGACACTACCTGCAGCTTGGTCATATCAGGGAATGGGACAGCAGCAGGCATCCAAGCAGGACAGGCCCATGGGGAATATTTTATGTACTGAATAGTAAATTCCAAATAAATGAATGAATTAATGAATGAGCAAATGGATATTACAGGTGCCGGTGGTATGCCTCTGTGACATGCCATAGCCTAGGCCATTGTTGTCCACTACAACCTTTTGCAGTGATAGAAATGTACTATATCGACCCTGGCCAGTATGGAAGCTTCTAAACACAGGCAGCTGCTGAAAATTTGGAGTGTAGCCAGGGCAACCGAGAAACTGCAGCTTAAAATTTATTTAATTTTAATTAATTTGGATTTTAACTTAAGTAACCATGCGTGGTTGGTGACTGTGTATTGGGCTATGTAGGTCTTGGTGCTTGGAAGACGTGGTGAATGAACAGACATGGCCCTGGCTGCGCAGACCTGTCCCTTCCGCTGGGGAAGGGATACTGAACAAGTAAATGATACCATTTCAGGCAGAGCTGAGTGTTCTGAAGACAGTGGAGTAGGGCAGCGAGCGATTGGCCTGGTGGCGAGGAAACAGGGCTGCTAGAGACAAGGGGTTCAGAGGCAGGAGCTGCAGCCACGGGATATAAGTGGGAGGAGCACCCCCCTGCAGGGTACACAGCGGCAGCTGAGCCCTGAGGCAGACACATGCTTAACCACTTCCAGGACCGAAGCTGAGTCCACGGCTGCAGCATGGAGCACAAAGGACTCTTAACAGGAAGCTCCAAAGGAAGGTGGAGCCAGGTCATATGGGCCTTAAGGGTTTGGGTCTTATTTGGAGACAGGCAAAGAAATGAGAAGTCAGAGAAAACTTGTCCATCAGCACCAGCCCACCAGAGGCCAATCCTTATGACCTTAGCCATGTCATTTGATATCCCTGTGCCTCAGTTCTACCTGTTAACGGGGGTGAATATTGTTCATCAAGCACTTGTAGAACGCTCAGAATGATTCCTGGCCTTCACGTGTGCTGCACGGATCCAGCGTTAGCATTGTTACTGGAGGGACCAAGCAGGGGTGACAGGATCCGGCTCAGGGATCTCAAAGATCACCTCAGCTTCTGTTTGGAGAGCTCAGGAGAGGAGACTGTGGGCTAAGGATGAGGGCTTGGTGAAGGTGACATTCGGTGCAGTGGGGTGCACTATGGAGAGATGTTCAGCTCATGATAACATTTGCATTTTCAGCAGTTCCTTTTCTGGAAGGAATCTTTCAAATGAATGCAGAGTTGAAGATTAGATTAATAATGACCCATGAGTCTATCACCAGTCTCAACATTTATCACCATTCTGCCACTCTTGTTTCCTCCGGCTCCCTAACATTTGGAAGTAAATTGTAGCTCTCAGCCCATTTCACGTACAAATGCTTCAGTGTGTGTCACCAACAGATGAGTTGGTGTGTTTGCTTTTGTACAACCCCAGTGTCACTCTGATAGCTGACAATAATTACTATTTCGCTTTTAATGTCCACTCTATATTTAAATATGCCTAATTGTCTCAAAATTGTATTTTTATTGTTGGTTTGCTTGGACCCGATGTAAACCAAGGTCAAACATGGCAATGACTTTGAAGTCAAAGATGTAACCTTTGTATGGTAGTGCAGCCAGGCTGGCCTGATGGCTCTGGGTGCTTTCAGGCCTGGGAATTCTAATTATGTCACAGCAGGGTGGCTCATGGAAAAGGGCCTGATCCCACTGCATGGGAGGCAGAGATTCTGACCTCATAGTCTTGGTCTTGGCCCGTGGTGGGAATGTATGGCACACACGCTGCAGTGGGCTGTTTGTGTCATTGAAAGCTTTAAAAGGTTCACGCTCAGTGGTCTAAGCCATTGTCAGTGGCCATACCATGCTCCCTGGGGGAAGGAGAGAACAGCTGAAATCTGTAGACAGAGTCCATGCTTGGATAGATTCAGCCATGGGATCATGAGAGTCCTAGGGCTCTGGTTTGAAGCAGACCCACAGCCAGGTGGGGAAGAAGAGGGAAGTCCGCTGAGTCAGAGATAGCAGAGAACTCGAGTTGCAGAAAGAGGGATCCACCAAGGTGTCCAGACCCCAACAAGGTAGGGATTCGGAGGTAGGCTTAACCCTAGGAGGAAGGCAAGTACAAATGCGTGCCCAGCATGGAAATGAGGCCTGTGTGCTAGGCATACCAGGGGCAACCTGTCACTGGGGCCTGACAGATGGTGCTGGCCTAGAGCAGCCATAAACCCAGACTTGACTGGGGAGGCTCCCCCACCCGCTTCTGCCAGTCTTAGCTGGGACTGATACAGTAGCTGAGTCTATTGATGGAAGTGCTCAAGAGCAGGGCTACTGGCCCAGCCAGGATTCTCTTAATAGCAAAGAACAGAAAGCCCAATTAAAACTGGGTTAAACATAGAAGAGAATTCTTTGGCTCATGTAATGGAAGAACCTGGACTGGCTTGCCTTCATGTATGGCAGAATCCAGGAGTTCAAATGTGATCAGGAATCTGCCTCCTTGTGTCGCTTAATCATGCCATCCTCTGGGTAAGCTTCATCCTCAGGTTCCAGCCAGTAGCATCTGATGACATTAGCCCCACTATTGATTTTAGCAGTCCCTGCAGAAAGAGACTATCTTCAGGAAAGGCCCAGACCTAGTACTGTTAGCCAGGCCTGAGCTGCCACCAGATAGGGGCCCACACTGAGACAGATGAGAAGCATCTGACTCTCATTTTCCCCTGTGCCAGCCAGGAGGGGTTGGGTCGGGGGTCATGACTTGGCCGGAGGCCAGCGCTCCTTTCCCCCTCCCCTCCTTTTGCTCTACCTCACCCTACCCAGTGGACTGGGACAGTTTGCTTTAGTGTACTCCCTGACTATCAAGCCACCATTCTCCACTCCAACATGAATGCAGCCAGACAGACAATATGGTGACCCCTCCCCTACCACCACTTCAGATGATACTGTGGCTTTTTTGAAGAATGAAGGGGGCAACCTGGAGTGGCTAAGAAGGAAGGGGTGTGGGCCTCTTATTTGCATACCCAACATTCATAGAAAGCTTTCAACATTGCCCCTCCCTGAAACAGGCCAGCAGCTGCTGTATAAGCAGTACTCCCCAGCCACTTCTTGAGTTTTAGTCTAGAAGGACTACCTCCTAAGTGCTGAGCCCCACTGTGCTGACACACAGGCCCTATAAAATAAAGACTAGCTTTGGTGTTCTCAGGTAGTGTGGGCTCCATAAGTCCTATAAATCTGTTTGGGATTTTTTTTTTTTTTTTTTTTTTTTTTTTTGGTCTTGAGTAGTATAGACAGGGTAGTGTTTTCCAAAGAAAGAGCAGTAAATATTTAGAGCTATTAATGCCAAAGAGCTCTAGAGACCAGCAGCCAGTGAAGACCAACAGCCTACAGTGTCCGGCACAAGCACTGGATGGTGACAGGTGGCAGTGGCCAGCAGCTGACTGTGTCACCTGTTGGCACCCAGCATTACCTGGTGTCATCAAGACTGCTAGAAGAGCTGCATTTTGCCAGTTCACCATTTCCATCTGAATCGAACAGGGCTGTTTGGCAACAACATTATCCACATGAAAAGAGATAGAGGGAAGACTGGAATCCCAGTGGACAATTAAAAAGTAGTCTTCAAAAGGGGAGAATCACTAGGGAAAGTGGAAAATGGTGCGCAAATTAGATCCCGGTTCTCTTTCTCTAAGTATATAGCAGTCACGTACTATTGGATTTATTCACTAGTTCCCAAACCTAACCTTGCTCAGGATTTAACTCCTGATCCTAGCTTTAGTCTTGCCCCTGCAGATATTTTTTTCCCAGCATTCCTCCCTGGGAACTCTCTGTACCCAGCTCAACCTGCCAACACAGTCTGGCTGTCTCCAGCTCCCTGCCTGCCCACCCCTGTGCCTGCTCCAACCTCTGTATCCTTCTCCCCTTCCTTTGGCCCTTTTGTGGGCATCTCCAGGTTCTATTTCCAAACTGCTTTCCGGCCCAGGTCATCCTTCCTCTCTGCCTGTGGCCCTGGTGCCCCTGGGATCTCCCCACCACTCCCCTGCACACACTCATGTGCTGGGCCCCCTTTATCTGATCAGCAAAAGTGTCGCAATTGCCCTGCACCCAGGCATTGTGCTGGGCAGGGATCAGACACACCATCTGCCATGCCAGCTCTCACCCGGGCAGGGGAGACCAGGGCGTCAACAGCAAACCAGAGAGGATAAGAGGGCACAACCCGAGTCACACGCTGCCTGGGGCTTCCTGGGAATAAGACCGGGGCCACATGTAGCTCACAGACAGGCTTGAGTTGGCTCACATGGTCTGTCCAAAGTTATTTGAATTAATTGCTGACATTTAAAACTTGGAAGGTTTTGCATGAAAATTTATTTTTGGCTTTTCTTGGGCAAACTGGACAATCTGGCAATGTGGGTCCACATTCACACTGAGCAGCTCTGGCAGCTCCCATTCCTAACCCCACAGTCCGCACCACTGCTGTGTGTCTCATTGACAGGGTAACATAGTCATCCTTATGTCCTATCACCTCTCTCATTCAAGGTACTTGCATTGGTGATCTGACTATCTGGCTATCTGGCTCTTCAACCCTAGGTAGCTGTCCTCTCCTGCTGGCCCCGGTAAAACTCTCCTCTCCTCATGCCTTGGCTGCTGCAAATTCTATGCCCACAATGCCTAGCCCATCTTGTGGCAGACCTGCCACTCACAAAAGTCAGGGCTCTGCCTAACTCCCCACATAGCTCCCCCATCCCGGGCCTTCCCTACACCCCTAATGGGGATCTCAGCCACCCCTTCCAGACTTCCCCAGCATGTTTCTCAGTGTCTTGAGCCCCAGATGTCACATACCAGTGCCTCCTGGCAGATTCATTCTGTTTGGCCCTCAATGTTTTATAGCTTATGAGTCATTTGACAACATTTGGAAATTGGCTTTTGAGGAGCTGGCAACACTCCCACCATGGTATCCACCAAGTGGAGCCAAGGGGGCTTGCTTCTGCACTCATGGGTGTGCATGTCCGGTTCACTGACCCCCATGGCTTTGGGGCCACCTGCATTGAGTGTGCAACCCTGTAATCTACAGCTGGTCTTGTACTCTTCATGGAGAGAACCTCACTCAACGTGGTCTCTGTGAGATGTAACAGAGGAGGACAGAGGAAACATGGAGGTTGGGAAAGGGGCCCCTGAACCTCAGAAGCTTCAGAGTGTCCTTTGCAAGTTCATTGCAGAAGAGATTTGAGGCAGCATCAGGAGAAGGTGTCACTTTATCTCCAGCCAAAGAAGGAAAAAAAGTGTTCACACCAAGGAAAGCAGAAGGGCACATAGGCATGTTGCATGCGCACGATCCTAAGGGTGACGGAGTGGGCAGGGTGGGTTCTGCCTAGACTTCCTAGGTGCCAGGGCAAAGGAAGAGAGAGAGAGAGGCTGGGTGTGAATCCCTGGTGACAGGGAAGGAGGAAGCAGGCTGGTCCTTTAGGAGTGCAATTCCCCACTCCGCCCCTAGAGACAGCCCTTATCCAGAGCAGTCCCAACAGCTTCCTAAGGGATGCAGCCTTGCAAAGTCCCCTGCCTGTTCCTCTATGGTGCCAGCGTGGCTCTTGTCCAGCTTCCTGGCACAGCCCTGGGGGTCTAATAATGTTTATGCCACTGATCTCTATATAAATACAGTGGCCTCTCATATCTCCGGGTTCTGCATTCACAAAGTCAACTGACCTTGGGTAGAAAATACTTAGAAAAATAAAATATGTCACTACTGAATATCTTTTTTTCTTGTCCTTATTCCCCAAATAATACACTACAACAACTATTTATATAGCATTTACATTGTGGTAGGTATTACAAGTAATCTAGACATGATTTAAAGTCTACAGGAGGATATGTGTAGGTTATATGCAAATGAAATGCATGCCATTTTATATAAGGGGCATGAGCATTTGAAGATGTTGGAATCCACAGGGGTCCTAGAATAAATCTCCCACAAGTACCCAGAGGCGACTGTGTGTAGAAAATGTCTGGGAGGATGAGCACACACAGGCATACTCGCCATGACCACAGCAGGCCCCTGTGGTTGCCTCTGGGGAGGAAGGCTCAGTGTGCAGGCAGGAGGCAGTTGGCCCTTCAGGACTAAATTTTAAAACAGGGCTCACAGTTCCACTGGGGAAGGTGACGCTGCCTGTGGCCACACTCGCATTGACCAAGACAGGACCCCAGGTAAGAGTGGCCATTGAGACCTCAGGAGTGCCAGCCAGAGTGGCTTACTGTAGAGCCGCTGGGTGATCTTGGGAAAGGCAACAGCCTCAGTTTTTCCATCTGTAAGACAGGGACCTAGTGCCTATGTTGCCAGGTTGTTCTGAGGACTGTGTGGGGGCAATGCAGTCTTCTATTTGAACTTGGAGTATTCAGGGAAGTGAGTAATACTTGTTCCCTTCAAAGAATCCCACTCTAGCAATCCTCAGGCCAAATCTGTGTGGCTTCTTTGGCCTACAGCATGCTGGAAACATCTCAGGTCTAGGCAGCATCAAGCAAGACAAAAGCTTCCCTCTTCCTCCCTCCTTCCCCCTCCTGCAGTTTCTCCTGAGCCCCTGCCTCTCTTAACTACTCGCCCTGCCTCCGCTCACACCTCGCTTCCTCCCCTCAGGCAGATTTCCTGGGGAGAGTTCTTGGGTGTCAGATGGCTGGAGGCCAGATGGAGCTCGCGACCGTTCATGGAAGGGAACTGGACACACGTTGACGGCCAGACATTTCATTAGGAAAACCAGGATGCCCACCTCACGACCATGCCTGTCTGGAAGGCTGCCCCTCCACCCCACATCTCTTTAAATGAGTGTTTCTGTCTCACCAGATGTTTCCATGGTGGTAATTTCGCAGAACTAGTCATTGAAAGCTGCCCATGCTGTCCTTCTCAAATAGCTATTTCCTGATTAATTCACAGCACGACTTGCTCTGTGCCTCTGCTAAACAGAGAGCACATCCGTATAAACATGTAAAAGAGTTCTTTGAGAATCGACTTTTCTGACAGCCAGCAAATAGTAGCCTGCTGTCCTGCAATTGGATGATTGAAGCTGAGTTCCTGCGGTGGTACCCAGGCTGGGAGCTGCTCATTCCACATGGCTCCAGAAACCTCTGCAATTCAGTGGTGTAGAAATGTAGTTAGAGCTTACTCACCTAGCTTGTAGGAAGGCTAAGGGCTGGGGGATAAGAATAGGTGGGCATCTCTGGCATCTCAGATCTCATATAGCAGATCAGAAGCCAAAGCAAGAGGGAAATGACCTGGGGGTGAAACCAACAGGCCACCATCTTTCTGGTCACGTTGACTCTTACAGAGCAGGGCTGGCATGGGAGGAAAATGCCTGTATTTATTCCAAAGCAATTGCTGAGTGCCTGCGATGTGCCAGACCTTCTGACAAGATGGTGGGATCTCTGCTGTCAAGGAGTTTAGCTTCAAACGAGAGAGATTATAGGTTAGAAAACTGGTGAATGAGACCATTTCAGAGATGAAAGGGAAATTAAACAGTGTAGTAGGATGCAGAGAGGAATGGTGGGATGGTGGGTGCTCTGGAGCCTGTGGCCAGGGAGGACTGCTAAAGCCAAAAAGGAGCAGGGCTGCAGGTATCCAAGGCAGAACATTCCAGGCAAGTGCAGGAATAAGCCTGATATGTCAAGGAGCAGCAGTCAGACCAGCAGGTCAGGAACGAGTGAACAGGAGCTGGGCCAGAGAGACAGGCAGGGCCAGATCGCATAGGTCCAGGGCCCAACGGGAGCCAGGATTCTCATCAGTGTGGTGGAAGTCACCAGGCAGTTCTCAGCAGGGGTTGCCACGGTCTCATTGAAGCTTTTTTTAAAAAGACTGGCTGCTGCATAGAAGATGAAATGTGTATGTAGAGGGGAAGGCAGAGGTGACTGTGGAGTGGAAGCAGAGAGACCCATTAGGAGGCAATGGATATATGTCTGGAAGGATGCTGGTGGCCTGGGCTGAGGCAGCAGCCTCTTC
>RJWM01016705.1:0-44707 GCA_004363535.1 Dasyprocta punctata
AAAAAAAAAAAAACCAAAAAAACAAAAAAAACCAAAACCACAAAGCCACAGTTACTCATACATTCGTCCACTCGCAGAGGCTCTGGTCTACGCATTAAGAAACACAGGCTAATGAATATCACGTTAACTTTTTAAAAACATTTTGTTACACGGCAATGAAAAGAGGCAGGCAATGCATGTGGCATCCAAGAAGATATACAACAAAAGACGGGAGCTGTTGTCTCCTGTGGTCAATCAGAAATCTGTCCTCTTCCAGAAAACAGTCTACTGTGGGCCCTATGAAGAGCCAGAAGAATGGGGGAGTCCAAGAAATAAGTAAGGACATCAACTAGCAAGAAAAGTCAGAGTCATACCTACTCAAACGCACTCGAGGCCCAACCAGGAATGGGAAACCAGAGTTAGACCCAGGTGCTTCGCCTCATTCTCACATGTATTCATGACTGCTTAGAACCTCGCTCCTTCAAGTGTGGTCCTCTGCCAGCAGCAGCAGCTGCCCCTGGGAGCTTGTTAGACATGCAGACTCTTAGGCCCCTCCTCCAGTGTAATGAATCAAAATCTGCATTTTAATAAGATCCCCAGGTGATACCGATGCCCATTAAAGTTTGAGACGCACTGACTGAGAAGATAAAGGAGTCCTTCTGGCCCCTGCATTCCCCTGCCATGTCCTGCAGGTGTAGAAACCAGGGAAACCCTAGCTGCCTAGATAGTAAGAGTCATTTATACAGGATGAACGTGCTAAGGAGGACCTGGCAACGAGGTATCTCCCGGAATACGTGCTGATTCCAGGACACTAATTATTTCTGAGGAGCTTGGTTTCAGAGTAAAGTAAGAACACAAGCATGAATCACAGCTTTCCCTTTATAGCTGTATTTTATTTATACAAAAAAAATGCTAAACATTAATTTTAGTTGTACTTAATTGAATAATTTCTCGGGGGAATAGTTCAGGGAGAGTTTAAAACTGCCTGTTTCCAAAAGCCATTACAAATTGGCATATACTATAATGTCACTGTGCCAACCAAAACAGTGCGCTTTACCGTCCCTGGGGCTGCCTTTGCTCCAGATGTGTTCAGAACTCCTAGTAATATAATGCAGGCAAGAACCATATTTACATGAAGTAGTATTTTGAATATCCTTTTCCAATTATCTGGAATGAGATAATAGACCCCTAATTGGAAGCACAGAGGGGCTGGGGGACCCAGGTCAGTGGTTCCTCCCTTATGAATGCTTTTATTAGTAAAAACTAAAACAGTCTGTAGAAGAGGGGAAAAAAATCTCCTTTGTTACGGTTAATCACTCGAACATCTATAAACTTAGAAGTTGCCACACGGTCACCTCTAATTAACTAGCTGATTTTTAAAAGACTGATCTTGTCTTTTCCTACAAATCTTAACTAGGAAAGGACTGGGTTTGAGGGAGGGAGGAGACGAATCCAAGGGAAAAAAAATCCAAAAACTACTCTGGCAAGAGAACAGACACAAGTGATGGGTGTGCAGGTGTTGCTTCCCTGCCAATCCCACCCAAGTATCTTCATTTCTGTTTCATGCTCCCATAAACGGCACAGATATATGACTATAATGGTCACACACCATTGCCAAGGACAGTAATCTTTGTCATTGATTTGTAACTCACACTCCGAGTTAAATCCACTGATAAGAAATACTTTTATTCTTGAACCTAAGTATTGTGAATAAAAATGACATAGTATGCTGTATACTTTTAGCTAACATTGGAAGTTTGTGCCCTTTACTATTTATTATCTAACAGAAATGACATTTAAGTCAAGCAAATATTTTTATACCAATCAGCACACTGTTCTGTTACAGTGGTGACTCTGGCCCCAGTACGTCATAAAATGCTGCAACGTGCCATGCAGCCAGGCTGACTCGGTTATTGAAGTTGTCTATTTTCACAGATGTCACAGGGAAGACATCTGAAAAACTATGCCTAATGCAGCTGTTCTTGGCTGTTAGTAAGATACACTTGGAAACCTTGTTCCTTAAAAATGTTCAAAATTGGAACAGGTTTTCCAAATATAAATTAATTACCAAATTCCATGTGTTGACAAGCAAACACTCTAATGTTTACACTTCAACTTGACAAAGGAAATTTAAGCATATTACTCATAAACCTCTACAGGAAACAACCTCCATGTATAGTAGTTACTTCATTACGGTTCCCTCTAAAATGTTTAAAAACATTTTTATCATTAAACTTAGCATGCAGAGAAAAAAAAGACATATACAATTTACCAAATAGTTACAAACCAAAATAAATAAACAAATAAACCCAAACAGTGTAATTATCACATACTGTCCAACTTGCTAGTGTAATACCAGACCTTTCCACCTTACAAAAATCAAAACTGATTCCCTCGATAGGCAATCCACAAACTTTGACCATATGCCAGGCAGCGTGTTAGGAACTAATGTGAATATTTGGTAAGTATTATCTCCTAGCATATTTGTTCAAATAACAACCACTAGCAACTACTTAAATGTTACCTGAGCTTCAAAGCAAATAAATATATAACTTTATCACATGAACAAGGACCATTTTGCTCCAATAAATCTACCCCGGAGGTTTATGCTCTAGGGATGTTTAACAATGTATCACTTCTGAAAGCAGCACAGTAAAAGGCTTGGTGGTCAGTGACACCCAGATGTGAACTTTTCTCTCTGAACTGAAACAGCAATGACTGATGTTCCCTGTGTCCTCCTGATTAACCCTTGAAGTTAGCCCTCCTCCTCCAAAACAAAGGCCTCCCCTCTTGGGAGCTACTTAGAACTTTCCCAAGCACCTTGCTGAGTCTTATTTTTCACAGTGCGACTAGACATGGCGAGGGAAAAAAAGCATTTGCTTCTCTATAAAGATAGCAAAACCCATGGTTGTAAGATCAATGTTCTTTTAAACCCCCCTCCCAAAAAAAAACCCAATCCACAACTTCAAGAGATACAATTTTATTTCGTTAATCACTGAGTGTTCAAGTAAACTTCGTTTATAAGATTCTCAGAAGCAGTTCAGCTGTTCCCACATCACACATCGGAAAATTTCTGCATTACACAGACTGGGATAATGTTAAAACAATATACATAAAGCATCACTTCCTCACTAGGTTCCATTTCTACTGGGCAACAAGGAAGAAATTTAAACCAAGACGATGCAAACCTACAAGATGATTCATTGGAATGTGAAAAGAAAATACTAACATTTCTATTACTTCTATAAATATGCTATATATGCCATATACTTCTTAATCTCAACCTTTTAAAATTTCTACTTTTAAGAGCCACATAATACATAGAACACTAGTATACGTAATTTTTATATAAATACAACTATTAAAACGTTCGACAGTTTGTGTGTGTGTGTGTGTGTGTGTGGTACTGGGGATTGAATTTAAGAAGAGCTAAGCTTCATTCTCAGTGTGTCCCACGCTCACCCCATCCCCCCAACCTCCACCGGGCTTAGATTTTGAGACAAGGTCTTGCTGAATTTCCCAGGTTGGCCTTGAACTTTCCATCCTCCTGCCTGTCTCTTGTATGTCTGGGCTGACAGGTCTGAGCTACTCGCCCAAATGTTTTTGGTGTTTGGCGCTGAGGATTAAACCTGGGGCCCTGTTCGAGCTCTACTGACGAGTTGCTGATTAGTAGTAATGAACATGGCTGTGTGACCTCCCTTTCCCTTGTTATTCCACTCAGGCTACTGATTGGTGCCACTCATCCAAGGTGGGTCTCCCATCATCCACACCCAGAAGTATGCTAAAACTAGTATGCTGACTAATCCAGTGTCATACATCCATGATCCAGTTACTTCCCCAAATCCCCACCTATCAGCGCATTAGGCTTTCAGGCAGTGGTGGCTAACCTACGGCATACATGTTATTTTTCTTTTAAGACAAAAGATGTTACTGCATGAGTTGTTTTTTTCTAAAATAAAACCTCAGAATTCAGGTTTAAGGGCAGTGTTAGCACTTTGCAATAAATAAATGGATTTTGGGTTGCAGTTTAGGCACTCATCTCAAAAGGGTCACCATTACTGCCTGGGGGAATCTAGATAGGAGCCATAACAACGGGTGTGTGACTCAGTGATGGGCCACACATTTAATATGTATTCTCTAAAAATGTTAGCGAGGGACTGAGAGTGTGGGGCTCAGTGACAGAGCACTTACCTAACCCTGGGTTCAATCCCAGCACTGAGAAAACAGCAACAAAGATATTGGAGGCCACTGCATTAAGACTGGTAAAGACTCCCAGCACTCGGGAGGCTGAGGTAGGAGGAGCGTTGTGAGTTCGAGGCCGGCTTGGGCTACAACGTGAGTGCAAGACCAGCCTGAGCTACATAGTGCAACCCTGCCTCAAAAACTAGGGCCGGGAGTTTGGCTCAGTGGCTTAAGCGACTGTCTGGCAGGCGCAAGATCATGAGTTCAATCCCTGGTGCCGCAAAAAAAACAAAACAAAAAAAAAAAAAAAAAACAAGACTGGTAAAGACTATCTAAGAGAGAATACAAGTATACACAGCCCAAAAGGTAATATCTTCATCATCGTTCAAGAAAGTATTAAGGTCCTGATAGTAACAAGTGAATATTCAGTCCACTTGAATTGGGGGAAGATTAAAAATTACACAAATATACAGTCCAAGAAGTACAGTAAGATGTTAATATTGGGGAAAGTGGGGCATGGGATATGAGATTTTATACTTCACAACTTTTCTATAAATGTAAAATTAGTTCAAAATAAAATACTTAAAAGTGATTTTTAATCAATCATGACAGTGAAATTTGAAAATTATTTTAAATAAAGCACTGTAGACGTTAACTCCTAAAACGGCACACTGATTTCATTGCCCCCGTCCAGTCTCTCTTGTACATACCACAGACCGTCACAACTGACGTACCCAACCTCAATGGGGCAATCAGGGCTTCCCTCAGTGAGCGGGTAGATGAGGCGCAGAAGCCCTGGGCTGACGGCTGAGGATGTGAAACTGTGCTTTAGGTAACTGCCCAGAACTCTCAGCGACATTGGAAAAACAGCAGTGAACACTGATGAGCGGAACTGCTTTCGAGATTTGTGAATTATTCCCATCTGAGCAACTCAGAGGAGGCTTCCCCGCTGCACCAAGCTATAATTCCACGGGCAAGAATTGAGAATTTTCAACAGCAGTCTTTATCTTTTCATTGTTGTTTTCTACCTCAGGCAAGTCATTCCCTAGACCCAAAGAAACAAGTCTTGATCCTGGAGGACCATGATCAAGTTTCCAATGCTTCAAACTAGCCCCAGTACCACATATATTTGTAGAACAGCTCCTGAGTGAACAGATGAATACAAAGACGCCCAAGAGCACCTGAATAAATGGGCTGAGGTGGCCACGGGAAGGGCGCCGCCAACAGGGACAGGGAGCTGTGCTCGTGTCCAAGCAGCCAGAAAGAGCTCACGGGAATTGGAGAGGCTCTACAAGAGGACGGAGAAGAAAAGAATGCCAAGGGTTTCTCACAGTGGGTACTGAACGCGTTTCTGTTACCAGAGGCGGTCACTGGTCTCAGGACTCAGCCTGGGTACCTCAGTCTGAAAACATGCTCAAATCTCCCTTCTGCCATGAAAACCAGCCCTTAAATTCCTGCTTTTTAAGTTTCCATCTTCCCTTCAACATCAACCCTTTTTAGAGGTTAGCCGACAATTCTGGCCCCAAGACTTCAATCCTTATTCACTCTCGTCATACCTTGTAACTAGATCCTCCCCGCAAAGCCTCACGTGCTCATAGGTGGGGCTTTTGGGAGGTGACTGGACCATGAGTGCATGACACTGAGTTAGTCCACGGATGGGCTCAGCATAGCTCTGGGTGTGGATGATAGACTTACTAAGGAGGGAAAGAAGGAAGTCTTGCTGCCTCCTGTCTGCCATGTCATGGATGGTTTCTCCGCCGCCATGCACCTCTGCCATTCTTGGAATGAGCTGGAACAAGCTGACTATGGACTGAAACCTCTACAAACTGTGAGCTAAAACCTTTCCTTCTTTAACTTGTAGGGTGCTGGGTATTTTGTCCCAGCAATGAGAAGGCAACTAAGACAACTCTCAGCCCATCACAGCCATCCTTCAGGGCCATTATTTTGGTGACACTGTTCCTGCTGAAGTAACCAATTCTAGTATTTTTTTCAGTGCTGAGGGTTGAACCCAGGGCCTTCAAATGGAGCTATATCACCAGCCCTTTCTAAATTTTTAAAGAGAGTTTTGCTAAGTCACTAAGCTGTCCACACTGGGCTCAAACTTGTGCCTCAGCCTCCCAGAGAGCTGAGATTCAATGGCTTATTTTCAGTCTTCATTCTATTGAGTCCTCTACAGTGCTTAAACCTTCTCAGAACCCTGGACATGGCCATTCCTCACTCCCATACCCTTGGGGTTTGTGCACTAATTCTACCGGAGTGTGTCTCAACTTGCAATTGTGTAAGTCATTTTTACAAGCAAAATTTATGTGTACGCACATAAGTAAATCTGGGGGTGGAGAAGAGTCCTGTGGTTTCATCAGAGGGGTCTCTGATCTTCTCCACAGTGAAGAAACACGACTGAACTACAGCAGTAGCCTCCAGACTAGCTTCCCTGCCTCATACCCTTGTATCTGCTCAGTCCTTACCTCTATCTAATCCAACCCTCAGCGTGGCGATAGTATTAAGTTCCAGGTTACACCACAGGGTGGTAAACTACTGCCTCGGGGCCAAATCTGGCCTGTCTCCGTCTACTGTAAATAAAATTTACGTACGACAAACTGGAATACAGCTATGCTCTCTCACTCATACACTGACTGGCTGCATTTTTCTACCCTCTGGGCTATGGACTGCTTTTTCTTGTATTGAGGTGGAATCCTTGTAACATAAAATTAGACTTAGACTGAACAATTCGGGTCATTTAGTACACCTAATGATGCAGGAGAATGGGTACCTTTATGCAGCTGCGAACAGTCTGCCCATCCCAAGGAGCAACCCTGTCCGTCAAGCAGGTGGTTCCCGGATGCCTCTTATTCCTGCCCCGGAACCTGTGGTTTACGTTTACGCACTATCTATTCTATATACTTCCAGTAAACTGAATTATATAATACGTGACTTCTTATGTCTGACTTCTTGAGCTTAGCTCAGTGTTTTCACGTTCATTCCGTTGCAGCATGTACCAGTATTTATTCCTTTTATGGGTGAATAATATTCCATTGCATGCACAGACTACATTCCATTTATGCAACTGTGGCTGCTTTTATACTATAAGTGCATTGCTGAGTAGTTGCCACAGAGATCGCGTGGCCTGACCTGCCAGGCTTACCATCTGGCATCTGGAGTTTCCCGACCATCAGGTAATATCGCCCTCCATCTGCAGAAACAGTGCTTTGGAGCATCAATTTGTATTAGTGGCCATTGTTTGTGAAAGAAAAATGACTGGAAATAAAATATCTATCATTGGAGGACTGGCTAAACTATAGTAAATATGTACTGTATAATACGATGAGTCTCCTTAGAAAGGTTAATCTGTATATGCTGATACAGAAGGACTGCTGTGGCTGATGAAATTAAAAAGCTGAAGCATGCAATGTGTGTGGTATATATTCTCTTTTTCTTAAAAAATAACATACGTAGGTATACATACCAGTGTAAAATTTCTCCTAGGATCAGAAGCAAGTTTTATTTTTCATTTTGTGCCTGTCTAAAATTTCTCATCTTACACATGGATTTTTCTAATTTTTAAAATAAAAAATTTTATGTTTCTTGATTGACACATAATACTTATACATATTTGTGAGGTAGAGTGTGATGTTTTGATTTCTGTGTACACTGGGCAGTGATCAATTCAGGGTAATTAACATATCCATTACCTTAAACATTTACTTTTCTTTACTGTGCATACATTCAATTTCCTCTTTTCTATTTTGAGGTATGTAATACACTATCACTAATTATTTTTCACCCTACTGTGGCACTGAATGCCAAAGCTTATTTGTTCTATCAAACAGTAACACTGTATCTGTTAGTAACCTCTCTTGCCTTGTCCCATGCATTTCTTTCTTAGCAATGTCACTGGAGAATAACTAAATGAGAAAAGTTTGTCTTATTTAGTTTACTTCTTAATAAATCTACTTTTCAAAAACAATTACAAAATGATGCTTTTAAGGAAGAAAAAACCCCTTAAATTTCACATTAAAACCTGATTGGTATCTTTATGAGTTATCACTTTTTAATTTTATTTTTAGCCTTCCAGGTCAGTGATCCTCCAAAGAATATTCCAAGAAAAAAGTCCCCAACCACAGGTTACATGGTTATCTGCCAGTAAGTTAGACGCCATACTAGGCGATCTTTTAAGACGTCGTCCACGTAAGTCCTGGGCTAGGTTTCAGCCCCAGTTCCTCTGATTATTATTGAAAAGCGTGTCACATCTGTCAGCCACAGGACACTGCAAATCTTCTGCTGCCACAGAGCTCTGCCCAGCGATGACGCGGGCTTCAGCAGGCAAATCAGCCATGACAGGTTGGTCTGCAGGGTTTATCTACACGTCCTGATGGTCCCTAATGTTTTCCAGATGTGCTGACCTCATAAAACTGCCATCTCTCATGGGTTGTGAATGAATTGCTCAAAGCTTGGATTTTTCCCACCTCTCAATTCCGGCAACACCCTGGGCTCCCTGGCTGGGTGGCCCTCTAAGATTTGAAGCTGGGTTGAGTACCAGACCTAAGCATGGATGAGAGAAAGACTGCAGGGCAGCTCAGTGGTAGGGCATTTCTACATCCGCCTAGGCTCACACTTGGTGCCCAGCACCAGGAACTAGCTCATTCGTTCGGGGGCTATGTGTCTGCTTTGCTCTGGGTACATGCAAGGTGGGGGTCCTGCCTATTCCCTCAACTGGTCTGTCCCTCAATTCCGCTCCTTGGGTCCCTTTAGCACACTATTGTAGCTCCCTGTCTAAGCCAGACTATCAACCCATTATAGACGCCCAGATGCACTGACACTGTAGGTTCCCCACCTCTCTCCTAGGATCTCTTCCTGCCTCTCCCTCTGCTTAGAGGTCATGTTTTAGAGTACCTGACCATCTTCCCTTCACTTACGAACAGGATCTCCATTATCCCTGGCCCTTTCTTCTCCTAGGATCTGGTTTCTAGATCCTGTACCTCCTCTTTTTGGGTCAGAATTGCCCATTATTGAACAAGCCCTGGGTATAGTATAATTTTTCTCAAAACAAAAACAAAAACAAACAAACAAAAAAAAAACCGAAAAAAAAAAACTATTCTGGGCAGGTCACTGGGACCCAATGGATATGTGTGGTGTGTGTGTGTATGCATATATATATATATATTTTTTTTTAAGGTACAAATAAAATGAACTGAGGAACCAAGACAAAATTGAAAATATTTTCCTTGTGTTGCCTATGTACAAAGCACTTCAACTCTCTTCTAAGGGTACGATGGTATGCCAGGTCCATCTCCTTAAGGCACCAAAAATTTAGTGGAGAAAAGACAAATTCAGAAATAACTATAAATCATCCAAAGCAAAGAATACCACATAACACAAGGGAGTTTAACGTGACCCAGCATGTAAGGATGAAGAGTCACCGCTGACCGGGAAGGCACAGGGAGAGACTCATGCGTGAGGCAGCAGCTGTGCCTGACACAGAGGAACCATCGTGATTTCTGAGGGCTGAGTTGCATACTACAGTTTCTAAGTAGAAGAAAGTGTATTTTTCAAATCCCATTATTAAATAACGAACAAATCTTGCCTCTTGTCAATACATTCTTTCTATATGAGCTGGGGTTTTTTGTCTAAAACATTATACTATACTATATCATCTACCATTGTACAAAGAAAAAATACTACTTAGAGTCATTAATCAACCCTTTACAAAATCTCAAAAACTTCTAATTTATTACATATACTACTATCAAGGTCTGTTCTTTTCAAAAGCCTACTTAACAACATTATTCATACATTCACTGCATTTTAAAATTGTATATACTATTAACTTCCATATGATAAATGGCATGATTCTTCTGTCATTAAAACAAAGATGTGCACTTGAAATGAAATGGGGCCTTCCACTTAAGGATAATAGCTGCTAGTTCTTGAGCATCACACAGACTTTAAACATTGCCCATCTAACTGGGCATAATTGTGCACACCTGTAGCCTCAACACTAGAGAGACTGAAGCTAAAGGATTGTAAATTCAAGGCTAGCCTGGACTACACAAAGACCTACCTCAAAAACAAAATGAAACAAGATAATAGGAAATCAACAATGGCTACCATAATATATCTTATTATCTTTAAAACAGTTGTCCATGCCATCAGATATCATAAAATCAAACCAAACAGAACAGAATAAGACCAATCAAAACAAAACAATAAAGTGATACAGGACATTAAAACAAAATAACAGGGAATTAACAATGGCTACCATCTTCTCTTTTCAGAAGTTTCCTTTCACTTTCACAATATCTATTGTACATCTTGGATTCCACTAACTCCATCTGTTTTTCATACTAGGGAGAAAACACGATGTTCACCTATGTGAGTCCAAACCATTTCACCCAAGAGCATGATACAAGTTGCATCCATAGGTCTGATGATCTGGGCAGCTATTCTGAAGATAATAACAAACATTATGGTAGCCATTGTTGATTTCCTATTATCTTGTTTTCAAATCCTGTGTCACTTTCACTGTTTTGTTTTGATTGGTTTTCTTCTGTTTTATTTGGTTTGATTTTAATATTTCTGATTGAACAGCTATTATGAAAATAACAAGAGGCATTATGGCAGCCATTGTTGATTTCCTATTATCCTGTTTTTAAGTCCTGTATTGCTTTCACTGTTTTATTTTGATTGGCTTTATTCTGCTTTATTATGTTTGGTTTTATTCTCTTAAAAATAAAAAAAGAAAAAGAAAATAATTATGCACCAAACAAAACATTCCTCATGATCCATTATAATCAATTTTCAATTTATTAAGATATTATCTTCTGTATTTGCAAAACGACTACAATCCAAGATCTACTTCTTCCTTCCAGTTAAGTGAAAGGTAAATTGTGCTGCTACACAAGCTAAATAAGCAGGAAGTCTCCCTGAGATAGCTCAACTCCCCAGTGTTTACTGGAATCATGGAATTCAGCCCAGGAAACAACACCACCAACAAAAGCTCACTGCACACATCTGAATGCCTAGATTTCTGTAAACGGGTCAGCCTCAATTTCTCCCCCAACTCTTACATGCACACTTGTGCATACGCACACCCCTGAAACATGGCTTCAAGGTCACATCCTGTCATTATTGTCCTCTCTTCTTTAGTAGGATCAGTCAACCACTAAGAGCAACCCTGTTAATTAGGACCCACACTCTGTCTTTTAATTTGATACAGTGCCTAAGTAGCCTCAAAATCCTAAATGTTGACATTCTGAAGGCTTCTTTCTGTGCCAATAAAGAACTGGGGTAGCAAAATCTATTCTCTAAAGGTTTACAGCCTGAAATCTCAGCACTGGGGAGGCTGAGGCAAGAGGATCATTGTGAGACCAGCCTTGACTAGAAAGTGAGCTCAAGGCCAGCCTGAACTGCCTAGTGAGACCCTGTCTCAAAAAGACAAAAACAATACAAACAAACAAACAAAGGTTTACAGAAGTTTTCAGGTGAGAAAAACAAAATAATCCCATGTAAATTACATCTAGATGTATTTATCTGAGGTAGATAGTATATAGCTTATGTTACTACTAATTCCCTTTTAATTTCTATTGTTTACATTTATTCCTTTTCATTTTAAAAATATATGTTCAATGGTTCCAAAAGTAATGCCTGAGTAGACTGAACTGACCTTGACAGATGGCAAGAGGTTAATTTTGATTAACATGGGTCTCACTTTAACTTGGTCTTAAACACCCAGCAGAAAAGGATAACCAAAGGATGTATGAAAACAATACCATAGTAACAAAAGCTAGATATAAAAATGGGCTCCAATCGTTGACCCCTTCTGGAAGTTTCTAGCTACACCAGTAGCTGACCACCATTATGGTTCATTAAGGCAGGAAAAATTACAGTGGGATCTATAAAAGCTCAACAGGAGTTTTTAAATCCCTTCTCTTTATAGCTAAAACTAGATGAACTTACGACAAGAAACATCAGGTTATAAATAGCCTCCATCAGTAGGGGGCGTCTAAGAGCCAACTGGGCACAATCACTATTCCAGTCCCTTAAGAGCAGTTTCTAAATGTGGTTTTTCCTCAACTTGCCTTTCCATTCCTGTGCTCATGCTTTGATTACAGATGCTTTAATTTCTTGGAAAAATGTGTTTATTCTTGCCTAAAGCTTCCAACGGAACCAACAACATATGTGCCAGACTCCTTTTACCAGGATTCACTAGATCAGCCTTGTGAAGGGAGTTCATGACTGCTAAATGCAACATGACTTCTATTCAAGGTCCATAAGATTCGCTCTCTGGAGAAGGCTCCTGACTGTGGGCTCCTCTATATTGATCCTTCTCAGCTCAAAGTAGTTAGAAGAAACCTAGGCCTATTCTCCCCTAACAGCAGTTAGGAGGTACATCCTTGGGTGGTGGTGGATATTACAGACAGCTAAGTTAAGTAGAAATATTATAGGCAGTCAGACAGGGCGAGGCCTTTGAGGGGATCAGTGCAGAATATGAGAACACATCAAAAGACTAAGACCAAGACCAAGACCAAGATCAAGACCAAGACCACTAAGTCTAAAGACAAAACCAAGACTGTAGATTACTGACTGAGGTTACTGATGCCATCCATATGCCCCTGCTACTATTGGATCAATACTCACCAAGCAGCTATACTTGTAATCTTATTGGTTGATGATAATTTGACCCACATTGTATGTACCCCTTGTGACTTTATAAAACATTCTCAGAGACGTGGGCTCATTGGTAACCCATTTGGGAACCCTCCTGTCTCTCAGGAGCTATTCCTATTCCCCATTCCAATTCCCCTATAAATTTTCCTACTCTTTAAAAAAATTTATACATTTACAGTATATAATCATTATATTCACTGTGAGGAGTAGGTGTGTACATAACACATCTTAGTTCTTTTTATTTCCCCTTACCTTCTCCTCCCTCTCCTGGATTTCTAGGATTTTTATAACTACCTTCAGCTCTCCAAAATTCCCATTAACTGACGGTGGATGTGAGAGAACTAACCAGAGGTTTGCAGGTATTCATCAGCCTGCAAAGAGTAGGCATTCCAAAACTGGAGCAGTCAGTCGGGTGTTTAGAACTCAAGATGCTTTCCCACAGAAATAATGTACACTGTACAGCTGCTGCTCAGTGTGTGTGAGGGCTTGGTTCCCAGACACCGCATGGGCACCGAAACCCAAGGATTCTCAAGTCTCTTACAAAAATACAACAGTATTTGCATATAACCTATGTACATCTTCTCTTATATTTTAAATACCCTCTACTTTTAATATCTAAGGTAATGTAAAGGCTATGTAAACAGTTGCTAGACTGCACTGTTGAGGCTGTAACCGCAAGAGAGAAAAGTCTGTCCATGCCCAGCACAGACCATCAGACTGACTACATTTTCAGTTAGAGCCTGGTTGAATCCAGGGACATGGAACCCACGGGTATGGAGGGCTGACTTACAAGGTGAACCTATTCACAGACAGCCCACAAAGCTTATTATAGCACATCTTAAAAGTAACAAAACTAATCCAGCCATATACGGTCACCACGAATTCCAGTCTACACCTGAGCCTACTGTGCTACCCCAGGAACCCACCCTTCCGCTGTGCCAGGCGGTCATCCCCTTGGAGCCTAAGCCTCGCCTACCGAAGTGCAGGACAAAGCACACGAGGTGTTCCTGCTACAACGTGATGAGTGTAGTCCTAGAAAAATCTCCCATCTTGCAAAACTGTACTCTAAAAATAACAGGGTTCCTGGACCACTTAGACTTGGTGTAACTTTGTAACCAGAGCACTACCCGAAAGCATAATCAATACCTAGGGAGATGACTTGGACAGCCCAGGCAAGCAGCTTGGCCGTGGCTGCCGCAGGGATATTACACATGCAAATGGCAACAAAGCAGCAACCCGGCTTACAGACAGAAGGCAGATCTGAGTCGGGGGCTGACGCTGAGGTGGAGACAGAGGGGAACCCCTGCCAGAAGCCCAGAGCGCTACGGGGTTGGCGGTACCCACTCCTTTCAATGTCCTTAAAATGGAGTTAAAAGGGCATCTGTTGCCTGTGAAGGCTCTTTCCTTTCCTGCTGAAGCTGTAACTCTACTGCAAGGCCTGCTTTCTTGCCAAAGAAAAACTGCCTCTGAATCACCTCGGCCTCTAGGAGACACTGACATCAGCTTCTGGGGTTGTGGAACCAAAAGCAGTGGCAGATCACACTGTTCTCCTAGGACCAGTGGCTTGCTGGCTCCTCAGGCTCTTCACGCGGTTACACAAGACTCCCTCCCAAATCCGCCACTTCCAACATGGGTAAGAGGTGCAGCCGCCCTTCGAGAGGTGAAGTCTCTCAACAGCCAGAGTCATTCTGGGGATTCTGCGGATTCTACTTAGCCGTCAGACACGGTTCTCAGTCCTAGTCAGGGTATGGAAATCCTGGGGATCCATCTAATTTCTAGATGAGCCCTGTCCAACAAAAACATGTCAAGCTTTGTGGTAACCACATTAAAAAAGGAATAAAGACCCAAAATAGATTTAGTAGCATATTTTATCTGATCCAATACAAATCTAAAATAGGATCATTTCAACACGTAACCAATATAGGTTTTTCTGTTTTTGTTTTGCCTTTTGGTGTTGAGGACTGGACCGGACTTTGTGTACTTAGTTAAGTACGTGCTCTATCACAAAGCTACCCTCAGTTCATCAGTGTGGAAATCATTAAGATCTTTTGTGTTCTTACATCAAATCTCTCAAATCCAAATTTTACATTTACAACACATCTCAATACAGAGTAGCATTTCAAGCACTGAACAGCCAAGGCTGGTCAGCGGCTACTACAGTTCCCAGAAGTTATATTCACAGGCTCTCTGGATATCAAAGTGTCATAATCTGAAAGATACATAATTTGAAGAATACACAACTGAATGAAAAATGCACAATAAACTTTTTTTCAGTTCATAACCTTATAGTCTGTGAAAGGGTACTTCTTGACTTGGTCAGTTTCTAGGCAAACATAATAATCTTTAATTACCCAGAACATTCAGTTAACCAGAATGTTCTACTCCCTAACTATACTCAGTGGATTTTTTTTGTAGTACAGGTTAGACATAATTCATATCCTATAATTTTGTCCACTAAAAGTATATAAATGACTTTTGGTATGTTAAGTTATTCTTTTAATTGGGATAAAATTTATATCATGTAATTTTTCATATTTACCATTTTAAGTTTACATAAGTTTACTAAGTGGCATCAATTAAATTCATGACATTGTGCAACTATCAACCATTATTTTCAAAACATTTTCACCTATTCAGACAGAAACTCTAGGCATTACATCATAATTCCCTATTTCCCCCTGCTTCTAGCTTCTAGTACTCTCTATTTTCTCTATGAATTTACTAATTCTTGATGTTCCATCTGAATAAAAATGTACAGTATCGGTCCTTTTGTGTCTAGCTTTTTTCACTTAGCATAATGTCTTCAGGATTTGTGTTGGTTACTTTTCTCTAGTTGCTGAGACAAAGCATTCAACACCCAAAATTAAGGAAGGAAAGATTTATTTAGCTCATAGTTTGCGGGTTCAAAGGCAGGGTGGCGTAGCAGAGAGGCACAGTTCATGGTGATGGCAGATATCAAAAGCAACAAGAGCAAAAAGGGAAGAGCACGCAAGAAGACGCTTTCTGTCCCTTATACTGTATGTAGGCCACACCCACTAGAGTTAGCACTCATGCCCATAATCCCAGTATTGGACCCATGAATCACTCACAAACTCTAGAAGCCCTCCATGACTGCATGAGGTTTTGTGGGGGGGACATCCAAACACAAACCGTAACACAACTGATCTATGTTGCAGCACATATCCAAACTATATTTCTTTTCATGGCCAACTCATTGTATGTACATGGTACATTTTGTTTACACAGTCATCTGCTGATGGATATTTAAGCTTCTTATTGTTAGTTTGGTTTAATAAACAATAGGTTGCTGAGCACTTCATTGAGTGAGAGGTTTTAAGGAAGGGAGAAAACAATCATGATACCAATGTTGTGGGTTGAGTTTTAGAAGGCGACTATTCTCCCAACTTTGCTTAAGATTAGAAAATAAATAACAATACAGTGTTGACAAACAACCTGTCATTAACATCATGGCATTGGGATCATGAGTGCTGTATTATCTTTAATTACAAATCAAGGTCATTTTTCACACAAGCTTCCCAGAAACATCCCTTCCTTCTCCTTTCTGAAATTGGAGTGTTCCTAGGATAACACTTTGCTTCACGGAATGTTTTGGAATGTAGTAGGTACCTTACCGCCAGTATAATCCTCTCTACTCAAATTCCTTACCTCCTAACAATAAAGTCAAACACTTTAAAAATGACATTGTTAGGTGGGCATAATTCCAGCACATAGGATGCCGAGACAGGAGGATCTTGAGTTGGAGGCTAGCCTAAGCTACATAGTGAGGTGGAGGTGAACTTCAACTACATGGCAAAACCCAGTCTCAAAGAAACAAAAACAAAACCAATGGCACTGCTATAATGGATGAAAGACACACAGCCTCACTCTACGTTTAAGTTAAAAAGAAACTTGGAGAAAAATCTCTAATTCTAATGCTTGTTATTCTCTAACATCTGCTTTAAGTGAGAAAACACTTTATAGGTTACTTTTTTCGCCTAGCTTTTATTTATAAATTTCTCAGACAAAAATAAAGAAGTTCCAATTCATTTTATAAGTTTTATTATGGTAAAACAAGATGTGAAGCAAACATCTCAGAGTACCAAACGGAGTTAATTAATTCCAGTATCACTTCCTCACACAAGGCCAGTGCCTGCAAGCAGATGTGCTGGCTAAATATTTCGGGTCAATCTTAGCACATTATTGAAAATAACCTCCCATTCCTCAGAAAAAGTCTGGCATGCAGCTTGCAATCTACAGCAAACAGCTCAGACACATGGAAAAGTAGAATTTAACATCTCCTGAATTGTACTCTCCATTTATTTCCAAACCTTCCATCTAAATAGGAAAATACTCCCCTCCCCCATACTCTCATATACAAAACTAACTATTAGCCACTAAAATAAACGATAAGGAAGCAATTTTGAATGCAGTTACCACAAATGTGTTTTGGGAACTTTCACCTTGTCTCTCATAAAATAGAGAGTGTACTTCATGTTCCTTTTGATTTCTAACGACCAATGCATTCAAACTATTAACATTTCATTTCCAACACGTGTCTGTTTCAGAGCTAGCAGCTGGACTATTTATTTTGCTAGCTGGTGATAGAATTAAATACAGAGTCTTTGAAAACATTTACAAGCTTTTGCTCTAACCTTCTGTGTACTTTCCAAATTAAGCTACTTTGATTTTTATTAGCTAAAGGTTTACATACTGCAATACCAACACTGTTACTTTCAGAATAAATTGTTTATAGCTCAGGTGCGGTTTAAAACATTTCCCTCCATGGAATACCCTGGAGATTGAGGAGACGAAAGTTGAACTAGTTCACTCTGGATCAACAATTTTCCTTCGTGAATCAAACAATATTAAGGCCACACAGATATGGATGCAGTCAAGGAAACCAGTTGTGAAAATAATGCTAGTCTTTGACAAAACCACAGGCTTCCTTTGTTAATTCCCAAATCCTTTATGATCACCAAAGCATTATCCTCACACTGCACTCTTAAGGTATATTCTTTAACACGAAGCAAGGCATGCACTTGGACTTCAAACGAATTTGAACTTATCACGATTCTTTCACTTATTAGTTGTACAGTTTTAACCACAATTTAACTAGCTCTATAAAATGAAAATAATAATTTCCATCTCATTGTGCACTTTTTTAGGGGTTCTGGATGAAATCAAAGATCCTGTATCACAAGCAGTTCTCAGCATCTTTAACCCATAATGTCACTCATTAAACTCAATGCTTCATTAACTCAGTCAAAACTATCTATTGGCTCTACTGAAGATAAAAAATAAAAAGTCCAATCAATTTAGTTTCTTTTTAACAGATTGTGGTGATGGCTTTGTAGGTATATAGTTATATGAAAACTCAGAAAGTTGTATACATTAAGTCTGAACTTCCAGGGAGATGGCAGAGTGGTGAAAAGCAGAGCAACGGCCTCTTGAGATTTGGTGTCCAGATGCTGGAATATGGCAAAGCGAGGAAGAGAAGGAGGGAAGTGGGTCCCTGTGACCAAGCAAGGATCTGAAGCGACAACTGAAGCCAACAGGGAGAGCGAAGAGAGGGACCTCAGTGCTGAAGGACGTGGCAAGTGGCGCCTCCTCCCTGGGCTGTGACTCACTGTGCTGGTGAGGCAGCTCGGACGTGCAGACGCATGGCACTTACTGGTGACCCAGAGGCCTCCATGGAGAAATGCACCAGTGGGACAGAGCAGCGGACGCAGTGGACTACAGTGACTGGTGAGTTATGTGGGTTCAGATGGCCCCCAGGAGAGGGTGGTGGGCTGGTAGCCATGTTGGGTAGGGGTCAACTGAACTCACAGCCCAGAGCAGCTGTGAGGTGGCTCCAGCTATTGGCTCATAGTGTCAGGTTGATGCAGACCCATGGTCAAGACAGGAGGGGGTCAAGGAGTCAAGGTCAAGCTGGCAGGAAACCAAGTTCAAGCTGGCAGGAGGCATAATGAGTGCTGCAGGCAGAACAAGTTGGGTTCTAGCCTCACAGTCAGAAACCAGCTTAGTCTCCAATGGAGGCTTGCTGGGATTATTCACTATCCCACCTTAAAGCTATTGCTGGCTCGCTGGGATTAATCGACACGGCTCTGGGCTGTCTCTGCTTACTCTGTCTACCGGGGAAAACAGAGACATGTCCTAAAGTGGACATTATTTTTTTCTTCTTTCTTGTTTTTTTGTTTTTATTTTCTTTTTTCTTATTTTTATGTAAGAACGTTGTTTCTAGTAATTTTTGTTGCTGTCATTTCACTTTGGTTTGTATTTCCTCCTTCTCTCTTTCCCTTCCGTTTTCTTTACCAGTTTCCCAAACTTCACGTAATCTTCCTTTGTCCTCCAGCCTTGCCTATAATTTTTCCTTCTATTTCTGTATTTTTTCCCTGAACCCCTTTTAAATTTTCTCCCCTGAGAGGAAAAGTCCCATATTGAGGGCATATTTACTGCACACAATTTTCTGATTTTGGATTTTGTTAACTAAACACAAATATAGTTCATATGGTAAAAGATAGAAAAACTAGTAGTTACCATTGTCATTTTCTAGGCTGTGTTTGATGTTATTGTTATTGCTAATTGTACTACTTTAGCCAAGGTGACATAATTGTTCTAATCAGTTGTTCTTCTAGTATGCCAAGACTGAGATTGCGTAAGGGTCATAAGCAATAGTATAGACCACTATACTATACTATACAGGGTTTAGGCCAAGTAGGCAGCAACTTCTCATCCCCAATAAACTGAAGAGGTAGGATCTTTCAACAGACTCAAAACACAAAATTCAACACACCCAACATCTCTGAGAAGTAGTATTACTTAAGGGTTCTAAATAGTAGCAAAAAGCTACCTACTATAAGCAATTTATAAGCATCAACCCAGGAATTAAGCTAGAAAGAAAGAATAAGAAGACAACTTAAGCAAGATCCAACCTAAGACTTCCAGTTCACCAAAGCCAAACACAGGTGGTAATGAAGTAGAACAATCTGAAAGCCACCCACCTAAACTCTCTAAAGTGTTAACAGCAGAAGCAACAAGCAGGTGAATGAGGCTCTAGAAAAAAATTGAATCAGAAATAATTTCTCAGATAACTACAGAGATGGTGATTAAAATGAAAGATATGGTTCATGACTCTAGAGCACATATAAATAAAAAAAATAGGAGCTCAGGAAAATAATGGAAACCACGAACACCAATGTAAGAAAGAAATGGAGTCCATGAAACAGATTCAAACAGATATCCAGGAGATTAAAAATTCCATGGAAAGTATACACAGCAGAATGAGCCAATGGGAGGACAGAATGTCAGATATCAAAGACAGGATTATGGTTGGCAATCATGAAAAGAAAGATTTCTTAAAAATAGCACAGACAATTAAAAAAATAGCTGTTAGATGATGCAAAGAGAAACAACGTAAGATTGCTAAGAGTAAATGAAGAAGCAGGATATAGCACAAGCAATACAAAAACTATTTGCAGAAGTCATGGCAAAACACTTCCCGAGCACAGAAAAAGAATCTGACATACAGGTAAGTGAGGCACACAGAACTCCACTTAGCAATGATGAAGAAAAAAACATATATACTAAGATATATAATAGTCAAGATTCCGGAAATGCAACACAAGAGCAGAATATTAAAAACTGTTAGAGGAAAAAAAATCACCTATATGAGGAGGAGGAAATAAAGCCCATCAGAATCACAGCAGACTTCTCAACACAAACCCTCAGGTTAAAGAGAGCTTGAAGTATTTCAAGCCCTAAAGGAAAACAACCTCTAAACCCGATTTATATACTCTGCAAAACTGTCTTTAAAAATTGATGGAGAAACAAGATACTTCCCTGACAAAGAACACCTGAAGAAAATTCATGACCACCAAAACAGCACTCCAAAATGTTCTGAAGGACAGTCTAGGAAGAGATAACAAGGTTTACAACTCCATGAACATCAACAGAATGAATCTATCAGCCAAGCAAGCAATTAAACACGGGAAAAAAAGAGGCACCAACAACAGGGAAACAACATAAGGATAAGTCAATATATATCAATTATTACCACCAATGTTAATGGTCTCAATTCACCAATCAAAAGAAACAGACTGCCAGAATAGATCAAGAAGCAAGATACAACAATATGCTTCATACAAGAAACATATTTAATGAAAAAAAGAAATTCATTAAAAGTTAAATGCTGCAAAACAACACTCCATATGACAGGAACCCAGAAAAAAAAGCAGGGGTAGCTATTCTATTTGTAGACAAAGTGGATTTCAAGCCAAAACTGATTAAGAGAGACAAAGCAAATCACTATATCCTTGTAAAGGGAGCAATTTAAGAGAGAGAGATAGCAGTCACACACACACACACACACACACACACACACAAGCACCAAATACCAGCATATCCAACTACATAAAACAAATTTTAACAGACATGAAAACAATAAATATTAATAATACTCAACACTCAGAAATCAACAGCATTCTTGTACACAAATAACAAATCCACTGAGAGAAATCAGAGAAATAACACCTTTCACAATAGTATCCAAACAAACAAAATATGTAGGAATCAATCTAATGAAGGAAGTAACAGACCTTTATGCTGAGAACTACAGTACTCTGAAAAAGGAAATCAAAGAGGGTATCAGAAAATGGAAAGATATCCCTTGTTTTTAAGTAGCAAGAACCAATATAGTGAAAATGGTATATACTTCCAAAATTGTTGTATAGATTTAATGTGATCCCAATCAAAATACCAACAGCATATCTCACAGAATTAGAGAAAACAATCCTAAAATGCATTTGGAACCAGAAGAGATCTAGACTATCAAGAGCAGTTCTGGGCAACAGAGGCAAGGTAGGGAGCATCACAATCCCTGACCTGAAATTATACTACAGAGCTACTATTATAAAAACAGCATGGGATTGGCAAACAAAGAAACAAACAAAAAACACCAGACCTAAGGATCAATGGAACAAAGTAGAAGATGCAGAAACAATGCCAAATGTACTCAGTCACCTTACCTTTGACAAAAGAACCAAACACCTTCACTGGCAGAATGATAGCTTCTTTAATAAATCATACTGGAAAACCTGGCTTTCCACATACCAAAGATTAAAACCAGACCTGTATCTTTCACCATGCACTAAACTAAAATCAAAATGGATCAAAAATTTAAACACTAAAACAGAAATACTAAATTTGCTGGAAGATAGAATAGGTAGAACTCTTTCTTTTCCCCCTGGCACTGGGGATCAAACTCACAACCTCGCTCTTGCCAGAGAGGCACATAAGCCACTGAGCCAAACTCCCGGCCCCAGTTTTTTTTGAGGCAGGGCTGCACTATGTAGCTCAGGCCGGCCTTGCACTCACGTTGTAGCCCAATCCAGCCTCGAACTCACAATGCTCCTCCTACCTCGGCTTCCAGAGTGCTGGGATTAAAGGCGTGCGCCACCACGCCCAGCTTAGAATAGGCAGAACTCTTGAGGACACTGGTGTAGGCAAAGACTTTATGAACAAAACCCCAACTGCATAGGAACTATCATGAAGAATCAACAACTAAGACTTCTTATTAAAAAGCTTTTGCACAGTAAAAGAAACCATCAACAGAGTGAAGAGACAACCCATAGTGTGAGAAAAAATTTTTGCCAGCTGTTCCTCAAAGAACTAATATTAGAATACATAAATAACTCAAATAATATCAGACCCCATAAATTTAAAGAGCCAATCCAAAAATGGGAATCTGGCATGAATAGACACTTATCAGATGAAGTATAAACAACAAGCAAATACAGAAATAATGTTCAATATCACTAGTCATTCCAGAGATGTAAATCAAAACAATGCTGAGATTTCAACTTACCCTAGAAAGAATGGCTATTACCGAGAAATCAGCCAATGACAAATGCTGGTGGGGTATGGGGTAAAAGGAACCCTTTCCCACTGTTGATGGGAGTGTAGACTGGTGTAAGCACTGTGGAAATCACTGTGGAAATTTCTCAAAACACTAAAACCAGAGGCTCCATTTGACCCAACTATTCCCCTTGTTAGTGTCTTTCTGAAAGAATTAAAAGGATCATACCACAGTGATACACATGCACCCATGTTTATAGAGGCACAGTTTGTAATATCTAGATCTTGGAAACAGTCAAATGCCAATCAACTGATGAATGGATAAAGAATACGTGGGGTTTTTATACAATGGAATACTATTCTGCCATAACAAAGGATAAGCTTGAGACATTTCTAGCTAAATGGATGCATCTTGAAACCATACTCTTAAGTGAAATAAATTGGGCACACATGTTTAAATACCACACTGTTTCTCTGGTGTGAGAAACTGAAAGTGTAAGTAAGGACCAAATGTGTAACAGTTATTGGAAAATGGGAAGAAAACGTTCAAGTAAGAAAAGGAACAAGGGAGGAAGGAAGAAAAAAGAAAGGACAATAAAAAAAGATAATAGGAAAAAATGGAAACAAAACTTTTGTAAATAAGGAGGGGAAGTGGGGTTGAAGGGAGGGGAGGGAAATATGGGGAAAAAAGATGCAAGATATATCACGTACAGATGTTTCCTATGATGAATGTTATCATTATGTATACATTAAATCTGCACAGTTTTTGACACACACGCATTCACACACAGAAATTCAACTTGTCCTTTCTCTTGAAAATACAAAAATTAAGTAAATAAGTTCCTGGGGACAAAGATATTAAAATGGGGGGAGGTCCAAAATAGCATATATTTTAGTCAAAGCATGGAATATTATGGGACCCCAAAAAAGAGACAAACACTTCTAGGAAAGTGATGAAGAATTTTACGGAGATGATGGTATCTGAACTCTGACAGTGTCTTTGAGACAGAAATGCAGAAAAAACATAATATTTAGAGGAATAATCTGCAAGAAAGTAAAGCATTGTGAAATGTTTTGTTGTAGTCTGTACACAGAATAGATGAGGCTTCCCGGAGCCAGAGTCAGGCTATGCGATGCCATCCTCTGAACATTGCTGTTTTAACCTGAATGAGACAAGAAGCCAAAAGAAGTTTTTAGCCTGAAAAAAACAGATTCATTTTTAAAGAAGCTAATTCTACGGGCAGAGGGGTTGATACAGTAGAACACGGAAAGACATGTGGCAAGAAAAGCAGCCAGGCACAGTGACGGTGTCCAAAGGGAGAAGAGAGGATCTCAGATCAGAGCAGCGGCAGGAGGACGGGGAGAAAAGATGTGACGGATCATTTCAGAGACGACGTCAGCTGAACTGAGTGAGTGCAGATGTCTAACCCTGAAGGTACGCTGGACAGGATACTCACAACCAGGAAAATGAACGTAAGGAGTGTGACAGTTTGGTGGTAAAGATACGGGGCTACATTTTAGGTATATCGTAACTAAAGGCTCTCTCCAGGAGAAGATGCTGAGCAAAGTTGGAAATATGGATCTGGAATTGCAGAAAACACTTCCTGAAACATTCTTAGCACCTGTACAAGGTTGGAGTTACAGGAACAGAGAGATTAGACAGCGGTGGTAAATCTATGGCACATGCTATTTGTTTTTTTAAGACAAAAGATGTTAATGTATGAGCTTTTTTAACTAAAACCTCATCACCACTGGACTAGGATGTGCATTATACCCCAACAGGAGAGGACCCCAATAAGACCATGTAGAGTGAGAGAAAACTAAGGACAAAGCCCTCCACAGGCACAACTGACATGATGCGTACCTGTATGAATCAGTTTGTACTTATCCATGTGTATGTTGCTTGTTATCAGTATTTATCTGCACTGTAAAAACATACCCTGTCTGGGCTGGGGATATAGCTCAGTGGCACAGTGCTTGTCTGGTAAGCACAAGGTTGTGAGTTCGATCCACGGTACACACACAAACAAACAAACAAACAAACAAAAATACCTTGTTTCTCCACAGAGGTTAAAAATCTAAAACCTTATTTCCACTGTTTAAAGAGCACCTAGAACAGTAATAGGTAAATAAAAGATACATGTTGAAATGCAACAGAAGTTTGTAAGAGGAGAAGAGAATTAGGGCAGGACTTAAGAAGGCTTAAATACCTCTCTCCATGAGTCTGCGCTCTCTTGGACTGCTGGGTGGGAGAGAGGCAGGGGCTCACCAGGAGGTGATCCCCGCCTGGAAACCAGCGCCATGCACCAGGCTGCTGCTGGAGTGGGGACAGCCACACCCAAGCCTCTCTCTGTGAGTCTGTGCCATTCGTGGACTGTGGGGTGGGGGAGGGAGACCCCGGCCTCACCAGGCAGCGATCCCGGTCATTTTCATTGCTTTGTTGGGTTGGGTTTTATTCTCTTTTGTTTTGTTTGAATATGTTGAATCTGATGACATGAGCAGCTATTTGAAAGATTACGAGACATATTATGGTAGCTATTTTGAATTTACTAGTGGCTTGTTTTGAAGTCCTTTATTGCATTCACTGTTTCTATTCTATTCTGGACTGTTCGATTTTTACCATGTCCAAAAGTATCTGCAGATATTTTGAAGACAACAAAAGGCATTATGGTAACTATTGTTGGTTTTGTAAGGTTTTGAAGTCCTGTATCACTTATGCTGGTTTATTTTTGATTGGTTTTATTCTGCTTTATTTCCCTTGGTTTTATCTGCTTTAAAATGGAAAAATTAAAAATTGGAAAGGCTTAAATAATGACCTATGGAATTTAAACTTTATTTTTTAGGTAATAAGAGCACAACCAAAATTTATTTTGAGAATGGAAGTTATGCAACAAAAGTGGTATTCTAAAAAGCGTATGAAGTAATTCATGCATTAGCTTGATTCAACCATTCCACAATGCATACATATTTTACAATGTGTTGCATATGATAGGCTTTGTCAATTTAAAAATTTCATACACACAAAAAAATCAATAAAAAGTGTGTGTGGCATGTAAAATAGAAGAAAAACAAAGATTCTGTAGGGAAAGTCCTTATGAATGAACTATAGGAATCAAGCCATTGGTCCTGTGGCAAGTTTAAGCCAAAGAAGACATTATCCATCCAGTTCAGCGAATGAACAATAACACATGAGCCCTAAATTTTATGATAAGACATTATTTTTGATTGACATATAATATCTGTACATATTTATAATGGATAGTGGGATATTTTAATTCCTATATACTTTGAGTAATGATCAACTGGGGGTAGTTAACATATTCATCACCTTTCTTCACTGCTTTTAGTGAGTAAACTCAAAGTCCTCTTTAACATTTTGAAATGCATAAAGCACTATTATTATTTTCAGTGTTGGAGATTGAATTTCATGTATGCTAGGCAAGCGCTCTATTGAACCACACTCCCGACCTCTACAACGCAGTATCATTAACATGTTTTCTAAAAAGTGCTCCTCTCCTCTGACTTGTCAAACAATAGACAACCATAGTAAATCCAAGAACTGCATTAAAGACAAGTCAGAAGTGAGCAGGAACACTGGGAAGAGTAAGTAAGTATGTCTTGGTATCTGAAATGATGATAATTTTGAATAATGCCAACATGCAGGCACAAACACAAACATACACACACACACGCACACTGAGGGTGAGATCACTAACATGCCTAAGGCGGAAAGTACTCTGCACCTCTTACGTTTTTAGATTCAGTGTGGCAGCTATGATGACAAATGCCTTACATGTAGGTGGTGAAGAACTCTCTGGAAGCCTGAAAAGCTGGAAGGTGTTTGGCCTGTATCACCAAAGCCTAGCTCTGGGATGGGGGATCCCAGCGGATTACCAAAGTAAAAGCAGCATTGTTTGTGCTCTGTCTCTTACCATCTGTTCTTCCCCTAAGTTGGTGGAATGAAACAAATTCTCTGGGCAAGATATTGATTCACATTTTTCAAGTGCTGACTCCTGGTTTAGTTACAGAGCTGAGGTCAGAATTCTCATGTCCTTTTCCAGCCAAACTGTTTTTAGGACAGGCAAGCAATCATAGAATCCTCTTCTGCACAATAAATATGAAAATACTTAACCTCCTGAGGGCATTAGAAAGCATAAATCATGTATTTAAAGGCCAGTGACATGCTGAAATGAAAAGCATTCAAAAGTAGAAAAATATAATAAGACCACTACTGCAGGCTTTTATTGGATTTTGAGCAAATAGCTGTATTGTTAACTTAATGAGTTTTATGGTTTTGAAATTCATCGACAGCTAAATATCAAGTTGTTGAAATACTCCACATTTCACTCATCTGTCTAAATATGCTACAATCTCTAACATTTATTGGCTTGTTCAAAATGGCGAGTTTCATTTCTTTTTTTTTTTTTCCCTCCCAAAATATTTCTTAAAGGAGCCATTAACAAAAGGTTTTACTTGTCAGGGCCTACAATGACTTGCAGCTGGTAGATCAGACTACAAATGTACACCTATTCATAAAGCTGATAAAACACGTCTTAAGGAAGGGGGGCGGAAGAAATTACCACAAAGGGAGAACAAGAATGGCAGGGATTATCTTCTAACTGGTTTGTTAGTGCACAGCTGAAACTGTGGAGGTCTGACAATTCCAGCACACACAAGTAATACTAAGTACAAATTAAACTGTAAGATTCACAGCCAAACATTTACTCTGTGGGTTTAACACTGGCCCTTAACAGTTTCTTATCTTAGTACAGAGGTGACCAGACATTGTGCCACTGAACAGAGATGAATTCAGCAGATGCATGCTTACTAGACTAGGCCTCCTGTCTAAGCACAAGTTAGTGCCTCATCTTTTCTCTGTGCCTTCTCACTGTCAATTAAAAAGTGCTAAACTGCAAGAGATTTCAACCACCAGCCCAGCCTCATCTCAATTTGGAAATCTCCTCTTTCAAAGCTCCCAGCTTAACTTCTGTTTGCTTGTAGTCACTGCAATAATTTTAAATCATTAGAAAGTTCTTCCTACAGTAAAATCAAACTGACACTGCGCTGTAGGTCCTTATTTTAGCTTTTGAAGTAAAGCAGAAGAAGTCTATTTCTGTTTCTGAATGTGATAGTTTCTCCTCTAGAGCAGACTAGAGGATGTGCTAGGGATTGAACTCCAGGAAATGTGCATGTCAAACTTGTGCTCTACCACTGAGATATGCCTCTAGCATTATTCCTCTTACTTCCCTCTTAAATACCCTTGGCAAATCAAGTATGTTCTAGGAACCACCAGCTGTGGCATCATCTTGAGAGCTTGTCAAGAATGCAGATTGCTGAGCCTTTCTCTGGACCTCCTTAAACTGAATCTGTGTTTTAGAAGGGTTCCAGTTAATTCATAGGCACATGGAGGTTTGAGACACACAGGTTTTAGACCAGGAGTTGGTTCACATTTTCTGCAGGGGACCAGATGGTAAATATTTTAAGCTTTTCAGGCCACATGTTTCTGTTGCAAATATTGAACACTCCTGTTGTTGTGCAAAAGCAGCCATAGATACTGGTTATATGTCGTCAAACAAACATGGTTATATTGAAAAATATACAACTATGAACACTGAAGTTCGAATTTCATATAAGTCACATGACACAAAATGGTACTGTTTTGATTGTTTTCCAACAACTTAGAAAGTAAAAAAAACAAGCCGGGCATGGTGGCACATGCCTTTAATCCCAGCACTCAGGAGGCTGAGGTAGGCAGAGTGTTGTGAGTTTGAGGCCGGCTTAGGCTACAACGGGAGTGCAAGGCCGGTCTGAGCTACACAGTGCGACCCTGCCTCAAAAAACTAGGACTGGGAGTTTGGCTTAGTGGCTTAAGCACCTGTCTGGCAGGCGCGAGGTTGTGAGTTCAATCCCCAGTGCCCCCCCCAAAAAATCTTAACTTATAGATTGTATAAAAATAGGCCATATACTGTAGTTTGCAGAACCCTGCTCTATACTCTGGTACTTCACCCGACACTATTTGCCAGTTCTATCTGGGCCTAGTCCCCAACTCTAGATAACATACAGTATTCTGGTTCATTGACATGGCATGCGTTAACTGAATCAAACAAGTCAGATGTAATGAGAGATGTAGCTCAATGGTATACCATATGATTAACATGCATAAGCCCCTGGGTCTGAGCCCCGGCACCAGGGAGGGAGGGAGGGACAGGGACAGGGACAGTGATAATTTCAACAGTACTGAATATGCCAAGACCATTGTGTCTCAGGATTCTAACAGTTCTTCAATATTTAGTATGATACTTATCTTAACATAGAAGTGTACAATGCAGCTGGATAATATAATTAAAAACCAAAAATTAATGTCATTTTGCAAAATGAACTTATATCTTCAATAGCTGTGTCTTTTCCACAGTACAGTAGTTGGTTATTATCATCATTGTATTTTCCTCCATATAAATTTTGCAATTTTTATCAGGAAGCACTGTCAATCTTCCTCTCGTAGGGTACTGGGGAAGCCTGGGGATGGGACACGTTGCTACATACTATCATTTTCTTCTTTTTCAATTTTCATCCCAAGGTCCTCTAGTAAAAATGAAAAATAAAAGACACATGGCAAAGGATATCTGTAATTAAGTTCCTGTTCATATGGGGTGTTTCAAATCTTGGTCAGGATGGACAGCGTAGATTGAGTATGGTGGTGACATACACTTCATTTCTGGAACCAGGGGAAATCACTCTGGGAAAAGGATAGCGTATATATTGTTCAGTTTTCCCATTTCTGGGACAAAAATACACGACACCTGGACCTTAGAGGTGGAAAGGTGTATTTTGGTTTCAGAGGTTTTATTCCATCCTCATCTGGTTCCAAGCCAGAAGAATCATGGTGGAGGGCACAGCAGAGGAGAGCAGCTCAACCAACTCACGGCATCCAGAAGGCGGGCAGAGTCAGAGAGGAAGGAGCTGGGGAACACACAGTCCTAACACCACACCCCGGGGTCCACTCCGTTAATTAGCTCTCAGCACCTAACGGCCTGTTCAGGGTAGTGTCCCCACAATCCAATCGCTTCTCCAGAAGTCTCAACCCAGACAAGGTGACAATCAGATAAACTGACACAGGCAGTATGAAGGGAATGCGGTAGAACTGAGAATTACTCTTACAATCTAATGGCTTCCAACATAAAGTACCCCTTCAGAGTCTATCTGAGAAATATTAATCAGATGACTTTAAAGGCATTTTCTAACTCTGGTGTGGACACTTGTCACTGGTACCAGTACTTATTTAGTCACGCGGGTTTCAAGGGTAGAAGTTATCTCTCATTTACCCTTTCCTCTCCCACCCTTAGAGTCCCTCTCCAAGGCACCCCTTGCTTCTTCCCATTCTTAGTGTTATCACCCCAGGTAATGCCTCACTCCAGGCGTACTGCAGTCACTCCCCATGGTCACCGCTATTAATATTTCATACCACTACCCAATTCGGTCCAGAATGAACCACGGTTCTTTCATCATGGTAACTGTCATTCTAAATAATATTCAACAGCTGCCCAGCAAATAAAATGGGAGCCCCGGGGTGGTCTTCCCAAAGCCATCACCCTCTACTTTTTATTTCCCTATGACTGGGAGTACACAGCAGGGGTCTGCGAACTATAGCACGTGGCCTCTCAGTCCTCAGCACCTAAGGGTGATCTCACTCCTACGCCTCAACCCTTCTCACTTGCTTCCCTCACATCCAGACTGGGCTCAACCTTTCCACATGGAGCTAAATGGGAGGCAGACCTCTGTACTTGGATAACAATAATAATCTAATCCTGAGTATGGAAGGGCAAATGCCGAAATAAGTAGAGTAAAATAGAACAGATTAAAATGAGAAGAAACCTTTCGAAGTAAAATGCCATTTGACTTTGTCAGTCACACTCTTCGGACTTTCCTGAGATAACGATGCTCCCCAGGCTCTGCGCTGGCCCGCAGCTCTTCTCCATGTGACCACTACCCATGTGCTGACTCTCAGATCTCAGTTTTTAGTTACAGCTCTCATTTAGCTCGAGTCTCCAAAACAGGATATCAGTCCTAACACACCCGGCCTGAGAGGACCTCGGGCATTCTGGAACTCAGTGTCATCTCATTTTACCTCCATGTATGGGGTCCTTTTCCTGAATGCCCTGTATCAGCAGATGGCAACTAACAAGTTAGAGTCTAATAATTTACCAAGTCTTGCTCATTTTGCCACCTCTCATATCTGTTTACTTCTCCTCTTATCTTCTTACCACAACCACACCAATCTTGGTCAGTATGAGCTTGTGACTGAACTCTTTCAAACCAACTCCTGACTGGTTTCCCTGCATTTCATCCTAAGGCCCTCTTACTCATGATCTATATTATCCCAAAGTCATATTTCCTTTACGTAAATTTAATTAGATATCTTGGAAGACAAGAGGTGAATGGCAGTGGTGACAGGTCATGGTGGTGGGGGCCAAGCACTGTCTGAAAACGGTAGCAAAGCAGTAGTGTTGGTATATCAGCAACTGAGATTCCTCAGGACATGTGATATCCTGTTGGGATTCACTGAGATGTTTAAAGAAAGAGTTGGGAGACAGGGATGATAATGTTACTGTATCATCACTGGTCACTGATGTTCGCGTGAATTCATTTACCTCAAAACCTGATGAAATTTGGAGACATTCCGGCTAGAGGCTAAGCTACTTAACTTCCTAGGTAAACAGGCTAAGGGGGGCTATGGAGAGTGGCTCAGATATTTGAGAAGATACTAGTAATGACGGCAGTTAATATGAAGGAAGATAATCGTACCCTTCTGTCATGTGCCTTCTTTGCACACCACCTTCAGAGGCAGGCTTGGGGACTAGCAGAGTCATGCATTCACCCAAGAGGGCATCATCACAATTCTTACAAGTTGGTATTATCCACAGTTGGGCTCAGACAGTTAAACTGATAACTGAAAGCAGGTGCAAAGTCTTTGATTCTTTTCTCTTTGCCAGAATAGAACTAAAGATTGAGTCACTCATCCATCAAGTATCTATTCTGTTCTTACACGTGTAAGTGGAGAGCACAAAGAGGGGTCACATATGGTCCCTAACCTGAGGAACTTCAAGCAATGTGGTGCAGTATGCTATAGTCTCCTGTGGTATGATTTTCAGAGGTAATATCAAACTCATCGAACTGTAACTGCTTACTAACCCAGAAATTCCTTCAACAGCTCAAGGGGAATGACTTAGGTGAGCAGAAATTTGAGGCCAAAGTAATTTCCAGCTTTTCAGAGTTCCCATCTTTTGAGCTCATCTATATTATTTCTACTGGTTCCTCGGTGGGTCTGGAGATACCAAATCTCCAGGGGAGAACAAGGAACCCCAACTCCCCTAAGATGTGAAACATTTCATTGCCCCTTGGTGTTTCTCTACCAAATGACAACTAAAGAGAGTTTGTTTATCCAGTGGGCTAATATAATCACAGACAAAGACCAACAGTTCTTGCTAATAAATCCACATCAAATACACACCTTTTCCTCTGCACCCTTTTCAAAGTTCCTCACTTTGTCTATTATTCCGTGAATAATTCCCTGATTTCTGTTATCATTCATTTATACCTAACCCTAATGTACCACAGCACTCTATCATGGTGAGTCTGACATGAAAAGACTTGCCTTGTACTTTTGCTTCCCAATCACTAATCCTTCATGAGTACTTCTCTTAATTACATTTTCAGTAGCGGCACAATTCATAATAGCCAGATCTTGGAAACAACCTAAATGCCCATCGACTGAGGAATGGACAAAAAAGATGTGGTATTTCTATATAATGAAATACTACTCAGCTATAAAGAATGATAAACTGGACACTTTCATACCTAAATGGATGCGCCTTGAGAATACACTTATCAGTAAAATAAATAAGTCACACATATGTAAGCATCGTATTGTTACACTTGTGTGACAAACTGAAGGAAAAACTATGTATATATTTATGTATATGTATATAAAAAATAGTTAAGATAGTTAAAGAAAAAAGGGAATTCGCTGAGATTTTGATAGATATTGAGGTGAATCTATAGATACGTTTAGGGAGAATAGATGTTTTGATATTTGTCCAATTCACATAGTCTCTCTCCACTTATTTAGGTTGTATTTGAGTACTTTTGATCAGTTTTTATAGTTTTAGGATACAGATAATGAGAGTATTGTAGGCTTATACGGTAATGTTACTTTAAGTTTCTTTGTGACGTTGTAACTGGTGCCTTTGCAATGTTACTTTTGAACTGTTCATTGCTTGTATACAGGCCAGCACTGGATTCTGTATATGGCTTTGTGACCTTGTACCGTGACCGTGCTAAACCTGCTTCCCTGTTCTATCGTTTTTTGGGTAGATTCTTTGTAAATTTTTTTAAAAAATTACATTTTCGGCTCTACTAATATGAAGCCTGTCTGCTAAACCACGGCTTCTGGATGATACTGGTGCCTTCCTTCCACAATAGACCATAATAAAGTTCATTCTTCAGTGGTTCACAAGTGGTTCTATACATCATGTGTGTTCTGATTATCACTGATTTGGTGGAACTGCTTCCAGCCTAGACCTGGCCGTTCTGTAACTGGTAATGATGATAATAAACCTCAAGCAAAGGTTCGTAGCATTTTCCACAGCAGCATCACAATTTTGGTTTCACCTTGAACTCAGAAAAGGACATTAACATCCCAACCCACATGAACTTCTGATATTTAACTGAGAAGTCTCCAAAGATGGTGAAACTAGTATCATAAGTACATTATCTTTACTGAAGAAAAACAAAAGCTATCATCTTGCATGTATGCATATATATACACACTTTTACCTACAGTTTTTCTTCTTTTTTTAGTGCAACTTCCTGACTTCTCAAGACCGATTTCCTTGGGATACTGGCTGTGAATCTTTGCATGAACTGTTCAATAGCTGGTTGTGTAAAAAGAGACAGATCTTTTGTTTTTGCCCCCAAAAAGAATTGAAACAGATTCTTTCTTTCAAAAGTTGGCAGAGATATGTGGCAGAGGGGTCCAGCTCATTTGTAGAGGCAAACATGTTGCTGTCTAACACAGATTGATCACCAGCTGGGAAGCAAGTCATTCCACTGTAGGTTCACAATAACATTGGCTCTGTGCTGCACTGCTGACCATCAGTGACAGATTGATGTGCAGTTCTCTGAGCAGAGAAGCTGGCTCAAGAGGAGAACCGGGGAAGCTAAGCAGGTTGCAAGTGTATTATTCATGCACTCCCTGCCTAGAAAAATAAAGCTTCCCACCTTTCTGACCTGCATTTGGAGAACCGTTAGGGATTGAGTTTGCTTTGTGACTTAGAAGACTGCTTACAGCTTTCCAGAACAACATAACAAATGAATACCTATTGGCACTTTCCAATGAATGCCAAAATCCACAAAGAGAATGACCAAGAAACATTTTTCCCCCTTTTCCCACTGTGAGAGAGAAAGAAGAGACATGATATTTCATGTCACTGCTAAAAAGTTTGTTCTGTAAAAACAAATGAAAAGGTACAGCTTGTTACACCACTTGTGGTCCAGGGTCTCAAAAAAAGAACATGTTGTAGGGTTTCTTTCAGAATACGGAGCGGGATGAGGGCTCACAAAATGAAAAACTTCAAAACACCAACCAACAAGACAAGGCATGTAGGAAAACTGATGTTTACATTGTAATTTTAAAAAGATTAACCTGGTAAAATGTTTCACTTTATATAAATATGAGTTACTAAAACTTTTAAAGTTATTCACACACACACACACACACACACACACACACACCAAACCACCTACTTTTTAAACCATGATGAAACCTTAAGTTCACTTTTATTTCAATAGTTGTTTTTTGCACTTCTTTCCCTCACATTCCAATAAAGTCCATTGCAAGCAAAGACATTTAGCACAAGAAAATAGAATAACTACATAAAGTCAGGACTGTCTAATTTACCACTGTGTCACTAAGCCTAGATTTGGCACATAATAGATCCACACTAAATATTTGCTGACTGCTGAACTATTCACTGCAAGCCAACTTAGCAACACCATGACTTATTATTCTAGCCTAGTAGAAGGCTTAATAATAAAAATTCATGAGCAATTTCCCCATAACTTTCAAAAACCATTTTAATGAAGGAATACGATCATAACTGTGCCATTCCTGTTATTACCGCCTGGTCAACAGTTGAAACTATTAATGTGAATGAAAGCAGAATAGCAACAAGAAATTAACCTGTGGGATTAGTTTCTTCAAGGCTAGTGAGGGGGAGGAAGCAAACTACTGTTTTCCTTTTCATGGGAGTGCTGTGTGGGTTACTGTCTACCAAGATAGAAAGGAATAAATATGTAGTAGTTAATGACGGAGAGAAGCAACAGGTTTCTGGCAGTAGTACAAAGCCAGGAAATTTAGCAGTTTCCAGAGAGTTGTATGTGCTTTTCAGTGGAAAGGTTTGTGATAGCACTTCCTAATGAAATGCCAAAATCCACACGGAGAATGACTGAGTAGCAGTTTTTTTCCATTTTCCCACTGAGAGTGAGATAGAAGATACATGATGTTTCATGTTGCAGCCAAAAGAATTTGTTTTGTAACAATATATGAAGAGAGACAGCTTATTATACCACTTGTACTATACTATTTGTTAACATTTTAATAGGTAATTAATCTTGATTTGATAGGATTTAAGATTTTTATTTTTTGGCACATATGCTCAAGCTATTATGTTATAAATCTCAGACATTTCAGCAAATGTCATCCTGATTGTTCCCCACAGCACAGAACACTACAAGTGAAATATTCAAGGTCAAGAACTTGGATTCTTTACCCACTGTATTCAGGAAAACCAATTTATTGTTCTGTCTCAGTAAAAAGGGTGATTTCTTTGGGACCTATATCATATTGGCAGTCAATCTAGAAAACTTATAATTACTTTTAGGCAATGGAGGTTTGTTAAGTGCATTAATCTGTCTCTGAATTTAAACATAAACCTTGAAGCGATTACAATGAGAAAATTTAGAGTTCAGCATTTTATATTAAAAGACCCAAGTGTGTGCTTTGTGTGTTTGAGTGGTACACAAAATCTCCTAACATAAAATCAAGAGTCTATCTTTGCACTGGCCTGGGGATACAATTTTAGGAAAAGTTTGAAGTATTTTTAAAATAACCTTTATACTGAATGGTCCTAGTTTTGGCATGGCAATTTTCACATAAATTTACTGGAATAAAATATTTAATTACATTTGATATTAAACCGAATCACTAAAAAGACATTTAAACTGAACTAAAAATTTAAGCAATTTCTAAAACACATTTGATCTTCGTTTATGGATTTCATAGGTAAATATGGGCGAGTTCCATATTTGTGAATGATTCCACGTTTATGAATTTGCCTGCTTGCTAAAATTTATCTGTAATCCCCAGAACAACACTTGCAGAACTTTTAGAGTCATTAATGGACTTGTGTGGTGCTATGAGAAGTCTGAGCCGCTCAGCCCATGTGACCCCCACAGAGGCTGAACAGGGTAACTCTCTGCCCTCATATTCCAGCTCACACGGTGTATGTACACAAGTACAACTTGGCGGCCACTTTGTAGCTGTGCCTTTTACATTTCCGTGCTTTTGTTGGTGGGTTTGCTTGTTTAAAATGGCCCCCAGATTTAGTATTAAAATGCTGTCTGGTTGTTCCTAAGCATAAGAGAGCAGTGATGCTTTCTCCTGCAGAGAAAATACGTAACAAATACGGGTTTTACTGAAGCTGTTGACCATGAGCTTGATGTGAATGTATCAACTGTATTAACAACAGAAATACAACTGAGGCAGTGTTACCCAGTAACGGGCTAATGAAAATGTTGTGACCTCCAAGAATTCCATGAAGCTCACATTGGTTTCCCCCAGGAACAAAGGCTTGGTCCTCCGTGCTCACAGAGACTTTACAGAGCCTATGAAGCACAAATAACAAGCACTGACTTATTTTCCAAAATGACTTCAATACAAAATTTTCACTGTCCAAAGAGAGACTGCTCTTAAGTGAGCTCTCTACTGTGTAAAAAGTATTTATGAAACAAATTTTTTAAAAGATACTAGGAATGCCTTAAAAAGATTTTTTTAAAGTGACAAATACCACGAGCTGGCAAGAACGAGGAGCAACTGAAACGCTCATACAACACTGAAGGGAATGCAAATGGCTCAGTCGCAATGGAAAAATCTGTCAGTTTGTTAGAAAACGATACATGCACTAACCACATAAATGAGCAAGCCTACTCTTAGTTATTTATGCAGGAGAAATAAACACATTTGTTTATGCAAAACCCCCAAAACAAATATTTGGCTTTAATCAAAACTGTTCAAAACAACCCAGTGTCCTTCAACTGGTAAAAGAAGAAACAAATTGTGGTACATCCAGCCAACAGAATATTTGTCAGCAATAAAAAGGAACAAGGCAGGCACAGTAATGCACACCTGTAATCCCGGCTACTTAGCAGGCTGAGGAGGGAGGATCATAAATTTGCGCCCAGTCTGAATAACTTAGCAAGACTTCATGATCCTGTTTTATATTCCATTTTAGAAACAGCAAATCAGTGGGACCCAGGGGCTGACTACAAAGGGGTATGAAAGACTGTTCTGATGCAACATACCTGTTCTATGTCCTTGTTATGTATGTGTACCAAAGCTCATGACACTATTCACAAAAAGAACAAATCTGTCATGCATAAATTGTAACTCAATAAGCCTAACACTAAAAACATAAAATAGTGTATAATGCTTTAATAACAGATACTTCTTTAAATTCTGCTCTGATTTTACCTACATGCAAAAACTAATAGTTACCTACATAGTACATAATTTGATGATTTCATTTTTGAAAATTTTCATGCATTTTCCCATTCCAGCAAAGACCACCGTGATGACCTGGATGGGTAGAACCTATTAACTTCAAATCAGCCTCTTCCCACTCATGCACCAGCTCTATTCCTAAAGGGATTCCTTGGTGGTAATGCCAGTACTCTGTAGATATATCTGCTTTAAACCACCAATGCAGGGAGTTCCACCCATATCCTGAACAGGTCTCTCTGTGATCCTCCTCCCCAGAGGGGCTACTCTTGTCCCTTTCCAACAACAGGACAGAGAGGGATCATACACACTACCCCATGCTCAGCGCCAGGAATCCAAAGATAAGCACGGCGGTCTCACTTCTGTCTGTCTCAAAGCACTGGTGCCTACACAAACTTAATCTATAGAAGCCGGGATATTTTTAAATTCTCTTCTTGGTTTATACCGCCCCTTTCTTCCAGCATTTGTCTTCTGAGTTAACTTCTTCAAGCCTGAAGAAGCTGGAGTAGTTCAAAACAGTTGGAGCTTGATTCCACTTAGATCTATCTTTTTAATTTTTTTATTTTAAAGATACTAAAATCCAACAAAACGTAACAGAACAAAGTCTATCAAAACAAGGCAGTAGAACTGGTACAGAACTTCAAAGAAAGACACCAGGAAAACAACAGCCACTTAGATCTATCTTAGCATAGAGAAAAATAGCGTCACATAGCCAACGTCCTCTCATTGCATCTTTCATCTCAGACTTTGTTACTAAGTGTGCCATCAACGGAGGCAGACATCCCAGTTTGAGAATTTACACAGAACATCATTTCAATTTTATGCAATCGTGTAAAGTAAGCACTAGTTCCCTTTAGGCACAACGGTTTCCATAATTTTTCTAAATAAAATGGTGTTTCTGACATAGATATAGCCCTGCCAAAATTCATGGTATCATGTGGTATATTCTTTGACCTCTTATTCTGATCAAATTGTTTTCACTCCAGATACTCCCTGTATATGAGATCCTCTTGGTGAATCTTTTCTCTTACCCAGGAATACCTGAAATGATTAACTCTACTTGCCCGATGTTTAAACATAAGCATGATTGCACGGAAGAACACTGATGCTGGAAAAAGGCAGAATAAGAGAAAAAGAAATCTCTTTCATTTTTGATGTCATTACCAAATATAGAAAAATAAATTTTTGCTCAACTGGAAGTTAAATACGAATGTGTTTCTCCATTTAAACCCTAGTTCATAGCTACACAACTGTAACACAACCTGTGAGAAGTTGTTGGTCCCTTAAAATACACGGAAGCACGCTTGCCTGGCAAGTGCAGGGTCCTGAGTTTGATTCTCGGTACCAAAAAACAAACAAACAAACAAACAAGAAATAGAACCGCATGGAGGCTCTGAAAGGTGCAGGTAGGTGGTAACGGCTGCTCACTTTGGGAGGCTCAGTGCAGCAGAAACAAAGAAACGAACACACGGGCAGATCCCTTCCCAAACTGACGGTGGGGACGGCTCTCTGGGGCACAGCAGAACTAGGGGCTCTGGATACAGGGGAGCATCTGAAAGACGGACGGGCTCAGTGACACACAAACCCCGCCAGCGGTTAATGACTCTGTGAACTCTCACCTAGCCTCACGCCCCGGCAGAAGGGACAGGACTTCAGCCTTCGTTCAGTCCCTGCTCTCCTCCAGCCCCTGTGTGATTAGAAAACTGTGTGGAGAACCAAAAGGTTCATTTCCTAGGATCTGAAAATCAGATTCTGGTCCATAGCTCAGGTTCATCCAATACAATGTAAAACCCCAGGAAAACCAAGAAAGATTGCTATAAATCACTTAGGTGCCACTGCAATAGTAATTTCACTGCCATCGTCATCATGATAGATGTTATCGTCACCACCATCATCTGTTGGGAGCCCTGGGCTAGTGAGAGTTCACACCTGTGGAGCCAAAAGCACCAGTGCCTGAGCAGGAGCGCCCCAAGGACACAGACTGCCTGAGAGACGCCCCGAGGGCATGGAGTGCTGGAGCTGAACAGCGGTTCCAGCCCCGAGAATACAGGGCCTAGGAAGCGAGCTAGGGGCTGGGGGTTTAGCTCAGCAGTACAGGTGCCTGCCTGGCAAGCACAAGGTCCTGAGCTGGATCCCCAGTACAAAAAAAAAAGAAGAAGAAGACAAAGAAGAAGAAGAGGAAGAAAAAGAGGAGGAGGAGGAGGAGGAGGAAGAAGATGACGATGACGACGATGACGAAGATGACAACGAAAACAAAGACGAAGACAACAAAGACGAAGATGAAGACGAAGAAGAAGACGATGACGACGATGACGATGAAGACGAAGACGAAGACAACAAAAGCAGCAGCAGCAGCGAGCTGGCTAAGCTAAGGGGCGCGGCATGACAAGCATATAAACAAACACATGGCGGCGGCTGAGCAGTCCTTCCTCCCGTTCAGAGAAGGGCTCCACCTGACCTCAGTTTTCTGTCTCTATATTTATTTTCTTCATCCTCTCATTCTTACCCCCGGGAACTTTGACAGCCCTCGTGGACACCGACAACCATCAACATCATCATCACGATGTTGACATCACTCACAAAAATACTACTGCTACTAACTCTGACAGTTCTCTATTTGGCAGCCAGAACACAAAGGACCTATAGCTCAGATCTGTATTAGACAGAAGACAGGAACTGTGTAGAGCCTTCAAAAGCACTTTCTACCTCGTTCAACTTCCTTATAAAATATTGCCATTCTCTGTTCACAATGCCATCACTGCCACCAAAGTGTACATTCCTTTGGGAGTGAAGGGAAAGCCAGGCAAAGACTCCAGTTCATCTCTGTACCTAGCACTAAGCACAGTGTCACAAACTGAGATTGGATAAATACTTGTTAAATTAATAAATAAATAAAATGTGCCATGAAACTCCTGCTCTCGCAAAGAACACTTGTTGTCAAGGCCTTCTGTAAGTCTCTGGTCCTACAGAACACGTGTCGGGGGGCACGGATCACAGCTGAGAAGGGAAAGGTGCAGGCGGTGGGACGCTGCTCTCTCCCGGACTTCAGTGACAAAAACACTGATGCAAAGGAGGCTCTTAAAACATTTTTTTTCACAAGTGGAAAAACCACTAAGATGTAATATGTACATGTACTAATTCCCCACAAAGAAGGTAAACGTTGTGTACTACCAACACGTACAGTACTAATTAAGAAAAGGAATGAGCTACATTTCTGTAAGTTTCTAATGTTTTCAATAGGTATCATTAGAAAAGCTGAACAACTCAAGTAGACATTCTGTCATCTCTTCTGCCTCCTCCTCCTCCTCCTTCCCCCTTCCCACCTCTCTTTCTCTTTCTCCTCCTCTTCTGTCATCTTCTGTACCATATTCAATGAGAGCGACCAGCTCCTCTGTGGTATACAGTTCAGCCATCATCTGGGATTTGGAGGCATGATCTCCTGTTCCCAGCAAACCTTCCCCATTTCCCCAGCACTACACCAGATTCAGATCCTAGGAGACACGATCGCGATCAAGACTATTAAGCATTCAAGCATTTAGGACTATTAAGCTACCATCAGCAAAGACTCTCAATAGATAGGCAGTGGCTAGATGCCACGATAAGTGAATCCCCTTTTTCCCATGGACATGAACTGCATTTCAGAATAAGCTTGCTCGGGAGGGAAGAGGAAAGAGGAGACAAAGCCGAGGAAGTGTATTTGCAGGGTGGCAGTCAGAGCAAGTGAGTTGTGGATCTCATGATGGTCTTTGGAACAGAAATTACAAAAATTAATTGGAAACCCAGAAGTGGTGGAGAAAAGCCTTGGAAACCAACTGAAATAGCGTTTGATCTTTGGCCTCTCTGATCTTAAACTGGGCTGAGCCCCCAGCTGAGTTCACAGAGGCCACTGAACAGCTGTCCGATGATAACCACATTCATAGTTGTCAGCAACGTTTGTTTAAAGCCAATACGAGGCTGTTCCTACTCTGCAGAGATGGAAAAACAGTCTATGTTTCTCCTCACTTCTCCCTCTGCCTGAGCTATCCTAAATTAGGAAGTCATCTGGATTTGTAAAAATAATCACTTCTTGGCATGTTCACGGGGTCTGCTGAAATGTTATTTCGGAAAGGAGAATTTGGATGCCTGGAGGTCACAATAGGAAATGAATCTGGCAATTTGAAAGTGCACCTGCTGAAGTTCCAGGCCATTGCAGTATTCAAATAATACCTCTGTCCTTCCAAACATCTTTTGTGTCTTGTACTGAAAAAAATCCTTTAAATTATTATACTTAGCATGATCGGAAAACAGCTCTGCTTCTTTAGATGTGGATTCTGGGTTTTTACCAGACATTTTTTCATTATTCAACAAATATTCATTTAGGATCTACTTATACATAATGCTCTGCACATATACATCATGCTTAGGGCAAGCTGTAGGTAGCCAAAACTCTGACTTGAACTGGATTAGACAACACAGAAACGCTTTGCGTGATAAGAAACACAGGGGTGGTTCCGTGGATGGCAGATTCAACGGCTGAGCAGAAACGTGCAGCACCCATTCCTTCTCATGTATTAGTTTGCTACTGTTGTTCCAACAAATTATCACAGGCTTAGTGGCTTAAAACAACACAAATTTATTATCTTAGGGTTCTGAGATCAGAACTCTGATGCAGATCTCACTGCGTATAAATCAATGCATCTGCAGGGTCGCGTTTCTTTCTGGAGGCTCTAGGGGAGAAACCATGTCCTTGCCTTTCCCAGCCTGGAGAGGCCGTCCACGTGTCTTGGCTCATGGTCTCTTTCCATCTGCAAAGCCAGCAGGGGCTGGACAAGACTTTCTCAGGGCCTATCACCCAGACACTGAGTCTCCTGCTTGCCTCGTCCATTTTTAAAGACCCTTGTGACAGTGGACCTATCAGATAACCCACAATAATCTTCCATCTCAAGCACTAGACCCTTGGTCACATCACAGAGCTTCTGTCATGTGAAGAAACACATTCACAGACTCCAGGGGCTGGCCCAGGGACGTCCGCTGGGGTAGTTATGTCTATCGCAATCTCTGGCTCCTTCCACTCACGTCATAAAACAGCTATTAGAGTAGTTTCAAGGTCACATTCATACATAACCTTCAAGAGAACAAAGGGCAAGTTAATATATTCTTGCACTTTTTTTCCTGGAAGGGAGAAAATCTTTGCCAGAGTCTCTGGAGCAGATCTCCTTCATGTTTAATTGGCTGAGATGGATCACTACTCACGATACACCCAATTTTTGACAAGGAGAACAGCATCGCTACAAGACTGGCATAGCCCAATAAATTGGGATGGATGTTTGACAGCAGTGAAGCAAATATCAAAAAGAAGGCAGTTACTACCCACAGGGTACTTATCACTGAAGGTCTAGCACCACGCTGGATGCTTTATATATCACTTCACATTATCTCACATCAACTCTACGACAAAGCTATTAAAATGACTGCCAAGAAAATCAAGGCTCAGTTTCAATTTCACTATGTATTCTACTTATAGATGTTTATATATACACTGTTACAGTTGGACTGCAGTACCTGTGGGTTCTGTGTTCAGGAATTCATGCAAATCTAGATCAAAAACACTGTAATTGGAAAAAAACTGCATCTGTACTAAATGTCTAGACTTTTTTCTTCTCATTATTCCCTAAATGGCACAGTATAACAACTATTTTCATAGCATTTACATTGTATTAGGTACAGGTAACCTAGACATAACACAGAAGGATGTGTGTAGGTTACATGCAAATACTTCATTCACAGAAAGGATTTGTACACCTGCAAACTACAGTGTCTGCAGGGGTCGTGGCACCCAACCCTCAGGAACGCTGAAGAATGATTATACTACTATATATGTAGACATAGATGTGCTGACAGTTAAAGATGAAGGAGTTGAATTGAAATCCACCAAAAAGACGACTTTTCAATACTATGACAGTGCTATCTGAAGTAACCACAACTTTGGGAAGCCCTCCCCACAGCTCGCTACAAAGCATATTGGAGCCAGGCACGGTGGTGCACTCCTGTAATCCCAGCATTTGGGAGGCTGAGACAGGAGGATCAAGGTGAGTTTAAGGCCAGCCTGGGCTCCACAGTAGGTTCAAGACCAACCTGAACTGCATAGCAAGACCCTATCTCAAACAAGACAAGACAAAACAAAACAAAACAAACAAAAAAGAAAATGTACTGGAGGTTGACTTTGCTGTTTACACTCTTGCCTTGAAGACTGTCAGAAATCCAGCAAGGGCAGTCCAGGCATGCCTTCAAGGCTGCTCAGAGGACACATGATACAGTGAAGGTGAAGCTAAGCACCAGAAGTCCAAAAATTATGTGTATCAGTCAGTGCCCAAGCAAGAGACAGAAATCATAGCATTTGTTTTAACAGAAAGAATTGAATATAGAGAATCATTAAGAAGACACAGCTTTAGGCGACAGGGTACAGCACACACAGAACTCTCCGGTGTAATGGGAGAAATGCGGGTAACAAAAGGCAGGGTTAGGTTTATTGAAATCCGGAGTCTGGAGGAGGGCTCCGGGAACTTCCCAAGCAGGAAGTACTTCCTAGCTGGTGCTAGCGTCCTCGTGGTGCCCGAAGAGACAATTCCACAAGTGCGGAGAAAACAGTGAAGGAATTCAGCTGCAGCCCCTGAGTTGTGTGCCTGCCCGGGCCAGCAGGAAGCCCGCCGAGGCGCACAGTGCTTCTCAGACCCTCACCCCGCAGCTGACTCCACGACTGCCTAAGCAGAGCTTAGCAAAGCAGGCAAGGCAGAAACGCAGCTCGCAGAGTCCAAGCTCCAGCGGCACGAAGGAGAGCAGAGCATTCAGTACAGGGCGCGAGGGATAACTAGCACGTAAGGCCAGCTGTCAAGGACTCCTCACTTCGTAGTTGTACTTGAGTAGTACCTCTTCTGGAAAGATAAAGTGAATGCATGGGCCAGTGTGATACACAGGTTTTTTATTTTGTTTTGTTTTGTTTTGTTTTGTAAAAACCTCTTACGTTTTGGAACTTACTTAGATTTTGGGACTGCAATTGTTCCTACCCTCTATAATCGAAATCTAATTCTTAGATGTTACCACCACTTTCATTTCTTTCGGGGCAGGGGGGGGATATGGGGGTAGACAAGAACACAATCGTATTTGTTTTTCAAATATCTTAAAAAGAGTTACTAAATTTACAAAGACTTATTTTCAGCA
>RJWM01016706.1:0-17005 GCA_004363535.1 Dasyprocta punctata
GGCCTTGAACTCACAACGCTCCGCCTACCTCAGCCTCCCAAGTGCTGGGATTAAAGGCGTGTGCCACCACGCCCAGCTAAGGATAGTTTTGCAGAGTACATCAATCTGGGTTGAAAGTTGTTTCCTTTCAGAATTTGGAATACTTCACTCCAAGCTCTTCTTAACTTAAAGGTTTGTGTTGAGAAGTTTGCCGTGATTCTGACAGGCTTTCCTTCATAGGTGAGCTGTTTCTTTTCTCTGACAGCTTTTAGTATTTTGTTCTTGTGCTGTGTATCTGATACCCTTATTATTATATGTCTGGGTGAGGATTTATTTTGGTTGTGGTTAATTGGGGTTCTGTATGCCTCAGTTACCGGTATTTCAGATTCTCTTCCCATGTTTGGAAAATTTTCTGCTATTATTTCTGTGAATAGTCTTTGCAGGTCATTAGTATTGACCCCTGTTTTTTCATTTATGCCTATTATCTTATGTTATTTGTCTTGGCATCATCTTGCAGCTGTTGAATTGTTGTTTCTTGGTTCCTTACTATTTTTAGGAGATTTTTTCTTTCATGGCCATGATCTCCCATGCTGTCTTGAAGATCTGAGATTCTATCTTCAGCTTCATTTAAGCGGTTTTTCAAACTTTCCATGGAGTTTTTCATTTCCTGCATTTCCCTTTGCATCTGTTTCATGCATTCTGTTTGTGTCTTATTTTGTTCATTCAAAGTTTCGATCATTTTCTTAAGTTCTTGTTTTTTTTATCTTGCTCTTCTTTAGATACACACAACATTTCTTTAATAATGATTCTCATTTCATTTTTTAGCTGAGAGAATATTTCTGATTTGAATTTCTCTATGGCATCATCAAGTTGTTTCTTTACTGCATTTTCTATCATTTCAGAAAGTTCATTTGTGTGACTTCCATTGTCTTCCATTTCAGTCTCTCTTGGATGTGTTCTTAGTGGGCTGGGGGACTGAGACTGCCTCTTGGTCTTTTGTTTTGTCATTTTCTTCTAGAACCTATGTGGCTCTGTGTCCTGCGAGGCTGACTGGGCGTTCCCCTGAAGGTCACGTTGAGTCTTGTGTCGCGCTGAGTCACAGTACCTGGTAGAGCCTGATCCTGTGTGCAGCCAGTAAGGGCAGCCTCCTGGGGTGTGCAGGTGGAATCTCTGCCTTAACTGGGTGGGGGCCAAGGCCTCCTGGTCCCAGGGAGCTAGGCAGAGTGTACCCCGGAGTATGATGCTGCCCGGACCCTGGGTCTATCTGCAAGTTCAGAGCAACAGCTGTACCAGGGCAAGCCTGAGCGAGTCCCAGGCCTACAGAGCCGGGGCCTTGGTCCTGGCTGCGTGGGCTAAAAATTCTTTATATATTTTAGATAGATGTCTTTTGTCTGAGGGACAGTTGGCTAAGATATTTTCCCAGTTAGTGGGTTTTCTTTTCACTCTGTTGGAGATTTCCTCTGACATGCAAAAACTTTTTAGTAAGATGAGATCCTAGTTGTTGATTCTGGGAAGTACTTCTTGTGCAGTTTGATTTTTGTTCATAAACCCTCTGCCTACTCCTATGTCATCAAGACTTTTACCTACTCTGTCTTCTAGTAAGTTTAATGTCTCTGTTTTAATATTCAGATCTTTGATCTATTTTGATTTTAGTTTAGAGTATGGTGACAGGCATGGGTCTAGTTTTAGTTTATGGCATGTAGAAAGCCAGTTTTTCCAGCACTACTTATTAAAGAGGCTATCTTTCTTCCAGTGTACTATTTGGTGCCTTTGTCAAAGATAAGGTGGCTGAGTGTGCTTGTAGTTATAGCTGTATCTTCTAATCTATTCAATTGATCTTTGGGTCTGTTTTTATTCCAGTAACATGCTGATTTTATCACAGTAGCTTTGTAATGTAATTTCAAGTCAGGGATTGTGATGCCTCCTGTCTCACCTTTGTTGCCCAGAATTGCCTTTGCTATTCTAGGTCTTTTTTGGTTCTAGATGAATTTTAGGGATGATTTCTCCAACTCCGTGAGGTAGGCAAGTGGTATTTTGATTGGAATTGCGTGAAATCTGTATAACAATTTTGGGAGTATGGCCATTTTCATGATGTTTGTTCTTCCTATCCATGAACAGAGAATATCTTACCATTTCCTGAAATCCTCTTCAATTTCCTTTCTCAGAGTAATGTAATTTTCACTGTATAGATCTTTTACTTCCTTTGTTAGATTGATTCCTAAGTGTTTCATTTTTTTTGGATGCCATAGTGAAGTGTGTGGTTTCCCTTATTTCTCTCTCAGTGAGTTTGTTGTTTGTGCACAGGAATGCTATTGATTTTTGAGTGTTAACCTTGTATCCAGCAACATTACTGAATTTGGTTATTACATCTAGGATTCTTTCAATGGATTTTTTGGGGGTCTTCTATGTAGAGTATCATATCACCTGCAAATGTGATAATTGAATTTCTTCCTTTCTTATCCTTATTCCATTTATTTCTTTCTCTTGTCTAATTGCTTTGGCTAATGTTTCCAGAACTATATTGAATAGGAGTGGTGATAATGGACATCCTTGGCTTGTTCCTGATTTTACGTTGAAAGTTTTCAGTTTTTGTGCATTTAGTAAGATGTTGGCTGTTGGTTTATGATGTATGGCTTTCATCAGGTTGAGGTAGAGACCATCTATTCTGATTTTCTGTAGGGTTTTTATCATAAATAAGTGTTGGATTTTGTAGAAAGCTTTTTCTGCATCTATTGAGATGATCATGTGATTCTGTCCTTGGTTCTGTTGATATGGTGTATTACATTTATTGATTTGCATTTATTGTACTGTCCCTGAACTCCTGGTGTGGATCCCACTTGATTGTGGTGCATAATATTCCTGATAACTTGTTACATTCTATTTGCCAGTATTTTATTGAGGATTTTTGTATCTATGTTCATGAGGGAGATTGGCCTGTAATTTTCTTTATTGGTTGGGTCTTTCTCTAGTTTTGGTATTAGAGTAATATTTGCTTCCAGGAATGAGTTAGGGAGACTTGCTTCCTTTTCAATTTCATTGAAGAGTTTGAGGAGTGTTGCATTAAGTCTTCCCTAAATTTCTTATAGAATTCAGCAGTGAATCCATCAGGACCTGGGCTTTTCTTTGTTGGTAAGGTTCTAATTACATTTCCAATTTCATTAGCTGAAATTGGGTTATTCAGGAGCTTTACATCTTCTTGATTCAGCTTTGGTAATTCATAGGTTTCTAGGAATCTGTCCTTTTCTTCTGTGTTATTGAACCTATGGGAGCAAAGATTTCCAAAGTGGGTATTGATGGTTTTCTGTATTTTCACAGGGTCTGTAGTGATTTCACCCTTTTCATTTCTTATTGCCTGGATCTGAGTTTTTTCTTTCCTCTTTTTGATAAGACTGGCTAGGGATTTTTCAATTTTATTTATTCTTTCAAAGAACCAACTCTTCAATTCATTAATTCTTTGTATTGTTTTCTTAGTTTCAATTGCATTAATTTCTGCTCTGATTTTATAATCTCCTTCCTTCTTTGGACTTTGTGTTTGACTTGCTCTTCTTTTTCTAGAAGTTTGAGGTGCAGCATTAGGTTGTTTATGTGTGTTCTTTCCATTTTTCTGATGTGGAAGTGTAGTGCTATAAATTTCCCTCTGAAGACTGCTTTCTTTGTATCCCACAGGTTGTGGTATTTTGTATTTCCATTTTTGTTCAATTTAGTTATTGTTTAATTTCTTCTGTTACCCATTGATTGTTTAGGAGAGTATTATTTAATTTCTAGGTGTTTATGGGGTTCTTGTAGGGTTTTTTGTCATTAATTTACAATTTTATTATGCTATATGCATGGAATTATTTCAGATCCTTTGCATTTACATAAGCATGCTCTGTGGCTAATATATGATCTCTTTTAGAGAATGATCTATATGCAGCTGAGAAGAATGTGTATTCTGATGGTGCGTGGAACACTCGGTACACGTGTACTAGGTCCATTTGTTCACAAGCTTGATTCAGTTCTGTTATTTCTTTGCTGAATTTTTGTTTGTTTGATCTGTCTCTTTGCGACAATGGGGTGTTAAGGTCCCTCGTTATAACTGTATTATTATTTGGTTTTTTATGTCTATTAAGATTTGTCTTACATAGTTTGGTGCTCCCATATTTGGTGTATATGTAATTATGATTGCAGTCTCTTCCTCTTGAAGTTTTCCCCTAACAAGTATCTCTTTTTATCATTCTTGGTTTGAAGTTCACATTGTTTGCAAACAAAATGGTTATCCCTGCTTTTTTCTGGGTTCCTGTTGCATGGAGTATTGTTTTCCATCCTTTGACTTTTAGTCTGAGAATTTCCTTTTGAGTTAAATGTGTCTGTTGTACACAGAATATTGTCGGATTTTGTTTCTTAACCCACTCTGAGAGTCTGTTTCTTTTTATTTGTGAGTTGAGAACATTTACATTGATTGATATAACTGATATGTACTGACTTATCACTGTCATGTTATCTTTCTGTTGTTGGTTTTCTACTGTTTCTTCTTGATAGTTTGCCCTGCTTAGTGGTTTCATTTTGCTGTTGTTCTTGGGATTGTAGTTATCTTTATCTTTTTCTAGAGTGTCTTTCAGTACTCTTTGTAATGTTAGTTTGATAGTCATGAATTTTTTCAGTTGCTCTTTGTCATAGAAGCATCTTATTTCTCCATCAATTTTTAAAGATAGTTTTGCTATTTTTAAAGATAGGTTACATCAATCTAGGTTGAACGTTGTTTTCTTTCAGGATTTGGAATACTTCACTCCAAGCTCTTTTTGACTTAAAGGTTTGTGTTGAGAAGTCTGCCATAATTCTGATAGACTTTCTTTCATAGGTGATCTATTTCTTTTCTCTGACAGTTTTTAGTATTTTGTTCTTGTGCTGAATTTCTGATACCCTAATTATTATATGCCTGGGTGAAGATTTATTTTGGTTGTGATTAATTTGGGTTCTATATGTTTCACTTATCCACGTATCAGATTCTCTTCCCATGTTTGGAAAATTTTCTATTATTATTTCTGCAAATAGTGTTTGCAGGTCATTGGTCATTTGTATTGACCCCTGCTTTTTTGTTTACACCTATCAATATTACATTGTTTCTCTTTGCATCATCGTGCATCCATTGAATTGTCTCCTGGGTCTTTGTTATTTTTAAGAGATTGTTTCTTTTGTGATTGTAAGCTTCCATGCTGTCTTCAAGGTCTAAGAGTCTATCATCAGCTTCATTCAAGTGGTTTTTTCAACTTTCAATGGAATTTTTAATTTCCTGAATATCCCTTTGAATCTGTTTCATGCATTCTAATTCTGTCTTATATTGTTCATTCAAGGTTTCCATCATTTTTTTATGTTCTTCTATTTTTTTATCTTGATCTTCTTTTGATACACAGCATTTCTTTCATAATGTTTGTCATTTCATTTTTTAACTGGGAGATTGTTTCTGATCTGATTTCCTCTATAGCTTCATGAACTTGTTTCTTTACTTCAGTTGCTATCATTTCAGAAAGTTCAGTTGTGCAATTGACAGTGTCTTCTACTTCAGTGTCTCTTGGGTTTGTTCTCAGTGGGTGGGAGGACTGAGACTGCATCTTGCTCTTTTGTTTTCTCATTTTCCTCTGAGTCCTGTGTGGCTGGTCAGGCAGCCTCCCAATAGATTGCACTGGAATGCTCTGCTGGGTAGAGCCTCAGTCCTCCAATATCCCTGTGGGTAGCCATGGCACACTCCCAAACTATGGTGCCAGAGCTTTGTGCTCTGTGGACTGTGAGGCTGGCCATGTGTTCCCCTGATGTACTTTGTTGGGTTGCTCTGGGACACTGGGATGGGCAGAGCTTGTATCCTCCCTGCACCTAGCAGCAGCACACCCCTGGAGAATGTCACTGGGGCCTAGAACCTGGCTGGGTAGAGTTCAGAACCTCTGGGACCCAGGCAGCTAAGTGGAACTTGCCCTGAGTGTGTGGCACCACTGGGACTTTGCATTAGGCTGCGAGGAGTTTACAGCCTCTGGAGCACGGGGCTAGCCAGAGTGTGACCCTGGTGCATGGTGCCGGGTCCTTGCTCCTGGCTGGGTGGAGTTCTGCCAGTAAAATTTCATTAGTCAATTAATTTATATTTTCATCTCTTTGTTACCCTTACATACTGAAAAATGAATAAAGGGAATGTGTTTGGTAAGATTATTGATTTTTAAGTAATGCAAATTTAGTCCATGCAAATTTCAACCCTTTTTCAAGGGAATGGAAAACTCTGCTAAGGCTGAGAAAATAATGGTGGAGAAAAACAGAAGAGAAAGTTTTATGAGAGACCAGATGGTGGCAGCATAGGATGTGTTAGAAAAACCCAGGACAGTAGGAGTTTAAAAACACACTGCAAATGTGTTGCAAATAGTTGCAAAACCATTAATTAAAGATGACAATAAAATAGGAAAGTGGTTAAGGACATGCAGCTTAGTATCAGAGATATATGAATCTGATTCTATTTCATTACTCAGTGACAATGTGAACTTGACAGGCCAATTAACTTATTTAAGTCTTGCTTCCTCATTTATAAATTGGGGCTAATAAAAATTAAAGGATTGTTTTGGGATTAAGGGAAATAATATACATAAAAGAGTTAGCACATGCTTAGCAAATAACTAGGAAGTACTGACAGGGGAAGAAAAGAGGGAGGGAGAGGGGTGTGAGGAGGGGAGGAGAGGTTGAGGCTCATACAAAACATGAGCACCCCACTCCTCAAAAAAGTTGAGCAGCAGTCATTTTTCCTAAAGCAGTAAGTAGGGTACCAAGGGGAGGGAACAGTCAACCCCTTCACACAGACACAAAGGAGGTGTGCTATCTGCAGGGAGTTTAAATCACTAGCAATGCCAACTAAGATCAATCTACTTTTTCAACCACCATGTGCTGGCAATTCTAAGCACTGTCAGTGATAAAATACTCTTCCTCACAGGAACTCCTTTGTTTCTAAGAAATTGAAAATTTTATTATCAGTTAAGCACTTGAAGACACTTTACTCTGTGGCTTTTTAGTTATCTGCCTTTTATGTTTTGCTGCTAAATTCCTTTCCAGTCTAACTGAACTAATTGTTCAATGGAGAAACTCTACGTATTCCTGCCTCTTCACTTTTGATTACCTCTCTTTTTTTCCCACTACCTATTTCCCATCTCCTGAAATGCCCTGTAACCTCCCTTTCACTTATCTGGATCTTTTTTTTTTCCTCTGGTGCCCAGTGTAGGGACTACACTTTCTAGGGTGCTTTCACCATCTGCTAGATCCCCTAAGGAGATCTCCCTTGTGTACACAGCTATTTTGGCCCTTAGCATCTGCTGTCTTCTGTTGAAACATATTGCCTCTTCTTCCCAATGTAACAGAGGAGCTCATTCATAGACTTGGGATTTATTTTCATAATCTAGACCAGATTTAGGTTTTGATATCATCTGCACACTTGGTGCTCACAACTGTGCTTAAAGTTCAAATTATTTTATTGCACAGAATAAATAGAACTGGTTAATAGTTGTCTTCTATTTTGAACTAAGGCATATATACACATATATACTATGTGCTCCATTAAGTAGTGTGTATAATGTGATACCAGTTAATATACAATGTAACACCATTAACATTTCATTAAAAAGAAAAATATAAGTAGCTTGAAAGTTTAGAGGTAATTGGAACTTCTATCTCTTCTTTTTTAAGATTTCAAAACAAGGTAGCAGGAGAGTAACAATGATGAATATATTGCATATTGTTATCTTTAATTAGTTACTCAGAGTACAAGATTAGGCATTTAGTTGCCCAAACAATATTACCACAAAACTTTCTTTATGATGAATTAAGAGAAATTAGTAGTATAACTATCTAAAGTATTATATATAGATTTTCACTTTTCCCTTTCCCCTTTTTCCCATCCCAGTTTCTTTCCTTTTAAATAGTTTCTTCCCATTTCACAGTATCTTTTGTACCTTTTGGATCTTATTTACTTTTTCAGTTTTTCACACTAGGGAGGCAATACGATGTTCACACATGAGAGTCTCGAGTTCCATCTATTTACTTTTAGAAATCTCCAACTTATCCTTCTTTATGGCTGAGTAGTACTCCATTGTATAAAAAGACCACTTTGTCTTTATCCATTCCTTGGTTGATGGACATTTGGATTGTTTCCAAAATCTAGCTATTACAAATTGTGCTGCTATAAACATGAGTGCTCATATATGTTTTTGATTCTTCTGGGAAGATACCCAGAAGGGATACTGATTTAGGGAAATTGACCACAATTCAACTTTCTTGAGAAGTGGGATGCTCATATTTTATATAAGCCTCAACCTCTCATCCCCTCCCCAAAGTGGTTCAAATAGGACCTCAAAATCTTAGTTTTTGTGAGAAATCTCCGCACTGATTTCCACAGTGGTTGCACCACTCTATACTCCCACCAATAATGAAGAAGGGTTCCTTTTTCCCACAGTCCCTCCAGCATTTATTATTGGTTGATTTTTTGACAATAACTGAGATTTAGGGGATGAAATGGAATCTCAGTCTTGTTTCAATTTGCATCTCTTCAATGACTAGTGATGTTGAACATTTTTAATATATTTACTTGCTGTTTGTATTTCTTCATCTGAGAAGTGTGTCTTCATCTCAGATGCTCATTTTTGGATTGGGTCTTTAAATTTGGGAGGTCTGATTTTTTTGAGTTCTTTAAATGGTTTTGATAGTAATCTTTCATCTGAAGAACAGCTGGCAAACATTTTCTCCCACATTGTGCGTTGTCTCTTCACTCTGCTGGTGGTTTCTTTTGCTGCCAAAAAGTCTTTTAATAAGATGAAATACTAGTTGTTGGTTCTTTGTGGCAGTTCCTGTGTGATCAAGGTTTTATTCATAAAGTCTTTGCCTACACCAATGTCTTCAAGAGTTTCACTTTTTCTATCTTCCAGCACAACTAATGTTTCTGTTTAATATTTAGATGTTTGATCCATTTTGAATTTAGTTTAGTACATGAGAAAGACATGGGTCCAATTTTAATCTTCAGTATGCACAAAGTAGATTTTTCCAAATTCAGTTATTGAGGTTATCTTTTTTCCAGTGACTGTGTTTGGCATCTTTGTCAAAGATAAGCTGGGTGAGTATATCTGGAATTGTTTCTACATCTTCTAATCTGTTTCATTGATCCTTGGTCTGTATTTTTTCCAGTACTACACTGTTTTTTGTCATGGCAGCTTGATAGTATCATTTCAGGCAGGGCATTGTGATGCCCTGTGCCTTGCCTTTGTTGCCCATAATTGTCTTTGCTACTCTAGGTCTCTTCTGGGAATCTTTATATCTTAGAATAAAGATTAGCACGCAGGTTTCCATGTTTAAGCTCTAGATTTTAGATTCCTCTGAAGCTATTTCTCAACCATTTTTTATGGGATCTTCAATCTTTATGACTTTTCTTCACTGGTGCAAAACTTAATGAAAACTTTAGCAGAAGATGGCTATTCCCGTAGTGAGAAAATACCAGATACATGAAACATAACCAGGTCTTTGAACTTGAGCTTTGATGTCACATCTGTATTCTAACCAGCTGCTGTAAGCAGTATGTTGTCAACATTTCTGGGTCATGAGAGAAAGTCGCCATAAATATATTTCCTTACATGTCCTCATGTTCAACAAGATAAGATATAATGATATGTTCTTTGCAAAAAATTGGCCAAATCCTGGATCAGAGGTTCATGCTTCAGAATTACAGAGTTTTCAAAGATTCTGGTACTGTAAGGGAGAGCAGTGCACAGAATTTGGCCTCTCTCTCTCTCTCTGAGAAATGCAGTTGTCTAGTGAAGTCTTATGTGGCATAAGAAATTAGAAGTCAAAACTTCAGCTTTCCCATTGAACTTTCTAGTCAGTGCATGTACTGAACAATTCTTTTCTTCTAACAGGGCTGGTCCCAAGGGAAGAGTTTAATGAGGTATTCATAGAGGTGTATGTGCTCTATTCATTTTTCTTTCTATTTGAGAGGCAGAGGGAGACACAACTCTCTAAGTATCTGATTCACACAATATATACAATTCTTGTATGAAAAGAAATATAAAGTAGATACTGTTCTTCATTTTTAGAGTGTTGTTGAACACATGATCTCCTGTGAGGTGATTGATTTGAAGATCCTCGCATGGTAAATAGCTTTCTGTACAGTTTTCAAACCGTTGAGTACAAGGAAGTATGATGTGTAATTGTGTCCCTCTGCATTCAGTCAGGAGGCAAACCACAGTGTAAAGTTATTTGAAGAGAGAAAGTTGAATATAAAAACTTGTGAACTGTAACAGGGTTTTGGAGTAAAATGAGAAATTAATTTATATAAAACAAAAAGACTCTAAAGATTACAGTAATAGTAGATAAAATGTACAACCACTCCCTCTGGAATTGAGATAGAGCACCCCAAAAAAATCCCCCTTGAGAGCTGCGATATAGTTCTTGTTGGAGAGAACACATTTCGATCTGTAGATGGTAAAGAACTCAAGGGGTGCTGCATAGTTTCCTTGAAATCTGAATCTAGAGGGCCAAGAAAAATGGTTTATGAGGCTCTGTCTTCTTGGAGGTGACATGTTTGGTTTCGTGTTGTTTTACTCCAGTTTTTCTAGTTTCTTAAATTACAGCTTTAAATCATTGATTCGATGTTTTTCTTCAGTTCTAATATTAGTGTTTAGTGCAATGAATTTTCATTTAAACACTGCTTCAGGTAACATTACACATTTTGGTATGCTGTGCTTTAATTTTCATTTAATTTAAAACCTCTAATTTCATTTGTAATTTTCTCTCACTCATGGGTTTAAAAGTATATTGTTTGTCTTATGCTTTGATATTTTAGCAGATGAATTCCAGTTTAAGTAATTATGAAAGAGAATATACTTCACATGATTATAATTCTCCTGTTTGTTAGGGTTCGATTTATGGCTCAGGATATAGTCCTCCTCAGTGAATAATGTATTGTACTTGGATTAAATATTCTATACTGTGAGTTGCATGAAATTGGCTGATAGTTTTGTTTGGATTTTGTCTTACTGACTTGCTGTATTTTTTTTCATTTTATGGCCCAGAATATAGACCACCTTGGTGAATAAGATTTTGTACTTCAGTTAAGTAGTCTATGTATATTGTCAGTTACATGAAATTGGTTGATTTTTTTTTTTTTGATTTTCTCTTACTGACTTCCTATAGGCTGGTCTTGAACTCACAATGATCCTCCTACCTCAACCTCCTGAATGTCGGGATTATAAGCATGCACAACCATGCCCGACTTGAATTAAAGTTTTAATCATAAGTAATCTATATTTCTGAAGTCTTTGGCCTACTTTGTCTAATATTATTATAGTCATTTCAGTTTTCTTTCAATTAATGTTTTCAATCTTTTCCATCCTTTTACTTTTAACCTATGTATATCCTCTATGTAAAATGGTTTACTTTTGTCCAATTTGACAATTTCTTTAAATTGGTATGTTAACACTATTTGTAATTAATATAATTGGTGACACACATGCATTAAAATATATAATCTTATTAGTTTTGTAGTTGTGTTCTGTTTCTTCCATGTGTTGTATTTTTTGCCTCAGACTTTTAAACTTTTGAATTGCGAAACTTTTTTATGATTTTATAATTAGCTGACAAGTTTTTTAATATTGGCTCAGTACCAATACTCTTTAAACTTTCAAAAGGCATTATGGCCCAGGGTTTATTATATGTATTAATTTTTGTATAACAACATGTCATAAAGACGTTTCTATGATATATTCTCAATTCCTTTCATTCTTTGTACTATGTTAGCTTACATTTTATTCATATGTATTAGGAAGACACCATTCACTGCTGTAATTTTTTGCTTTGGGCAGCCAATTATCTACAGAACTATTTAACATAAGAGCAAATGAATTTTATATTCATCTTAATCTTGTTTTCAGTTTTGTTCTTTTTTTTTTTTGCATTTTCTGTTTTTTTTCTGGCATTGTACTCATTTTTCCTAAAGAACTCTCTTCAACGTTTCATTGCAGTAAGTTTCCCAGTCTGCAAGTAATGATTCATTCCTTTTCATTTTTCCAAAAAAGTCTTTGTTTTTCCTTGGGTTTTAGAGCCCCATATTCATAGTTTAGTATGTGAAAACTTTTACTCCATTGCCCTCTGTCTTGTATGGTTTCTGATATAAAGTGTACTATAATTCTTATTTTTATTCTGTATAATATTTTTTTCTGCATCTCTTCAGTGTTATCTCTTTTCACTGGTTTGGAAGAATTTTAACATGATATTTTTACACATGTGTATAAGCATTAGTTTGTGTTTGTGTGATTTTGTGTGTTTCATCATTTTTGGAAAATTTACAACCATTACATTTTCCAATTATTATTTTCTTCTGTTTTCTTTCTCTTTTCTTTTAGGGATTCCAGTTGCACATGTTAGCCTGGCTTTGCTTCCCAATTCTTGGATGTCCTGTTCCTTTTCACTCACCTTTTCTCTTTGTTTCAACTTGGATGACTTTCCTCAGACTCTCCTATAGCTCACTAATATTTGCCTTAGCTGTGGTGATTCTACCAGTGAACCTGTCAAAGGTACTTTGTCTGATACAGTCTTTGTGATTTCTAGCATTTCCTTTTAATTTTTCTTATGGCTTCCATTTGTCTACTGAAATTACCATTTGACCATATGTGTTTCCAACTCTTCCATCAGGTTCTTTGGTTGTTTGATCATAGTTCTTTCAAGTTCCCTAATACTTAGATCTCTGGATCAGATATCAGTCTGGTTTAGTTGATTGCTTTATCTCTTGCTGTTATTTTAAAATTGCTTCGCATGTTTCTTTTAGGCTTTTCATATATGTCATTCATTAATCTTGTGTGAAAATGTAGAAACTGAGGTAAATGGAATCTGAGAATAAAAGATGGAAAATGTAATGTGCTAAAATATTTTTCCTCTCCAACAAAGTAACCTTGCTAAAACTTTCATATGGATTGAGTCAGTTTAGACAGAAATTGAGCTAGTCTTGGGTTTTGTTGTTATTGTTACCAAGTATGCATGCTCTTCAGGGAACTTTTATATTCCTACTACTGTGTCTTCCTATCAGAGTCATTTTCAAGTAGCTTAGCTGTTCATTGTATGGTGTTCAATAATTTTAATGATAGATCAAACTTAATAGTATTAGTTCTGTACTTACAGTAGTTTACTGCATTTGGTTGTACTTGCACATTTCTTCTCTGACTAATAAAAGAAAAACCAAGTTCTAATAAGCTTGCACAGGAATGTAGACACTGAGATAAATGGAATTTGGAAATAAAAGATGGAAACCATAATATACTAAGAGACACAATCGAAAATTTGGTTCCTTCATCTCCCACTCTGGTCTCTTTAATTGCTTCTGCACAGCACCCAGGCACTTCTAGTATGAGCTCAAACTCTGGTCCATGGTCTTGAGGATTCTTGGATTTTTCATTTCAACACAGGTGGCAACATGTCTGTTTTCTACTTTTCATAATTGAACTACTCTACCTGTGAAGACTTTTTAAAAAATGTTATTCTGCTTTCAAAAATCCGCATATCACTTTCACTTACCAAGGACCAGAACTACTTTTTTTTTGGGAAAAATTTATTTATTCTACTTTTCTTGTATAGAAATCTAGTAGTATAATATTTTAAAATCTCTCCTACTTCTGAGAACAGAAGTTAATGCTGCAGGTGGGGATATAGGTGTCCTCCTTTTCTAATACTGAGAGCAAAGTGTTTTGGGGACATGGATGTGAGACATATCTTCTTCATCTTTAGATAGTGTCAGTGACTAATAGAGTCAAATGTGAATAGTTTTTCTAGTCTGGTTATATTCTTAAATTCACAGAAACATGCCAGAATGAATAATATTCCACATACAGTGCCTATTACCAAGAGAACGTCCTTACTTTGAATTAGAAAAAAAATTACAAATATTCACCTTGTAAGTGGTTGAGAAACCCTGATTTGGTTCTCCTTTGAAAATTCATATGGTTCAAAATGTATTGTACTACAAGTAGCTTTTCCTGTGAGAACCTTGCTACCACATTCCTTGCTTGATTGTATTTCCTACTCTTTGTCTCTTTCATCAATGATTCTTCTACTAGAGAGAAATATTATGTCATTGTTTTTGATTAGAAGAGCCTGTTAAAATATTTTTTACTAACCTCTGAATTTATTTGAAGATAATTGTTAGTATAGGCAACTATCCCTCTTGCTCACCTTTAGTCCCTGGTCTCGCTTTCACTTAGGTACCTGAATTTCATTAGTAGGGAATGATGTCATGTTTTCTATCCAGGACACAAGGACATTTATAAGGTGTTTTTTCTTACTTAGCACAGATGGCTTTGTTTAAGAAATAAATTGTTTATGAAATAAATAACTTGGATAAAATCAGAGAAGAGATTCTCTCAGACAGTTAATCCTACAAATGGATCTGTCTATTCCTTATTCCTATTCTTGTAAAAAAAACCTCAGAGACATTTATTTTTAGTCATATCTTTACGTCACATCATTCAAAGATATTTCTTACTGGGTCTCCATGTATTATCCCATTCAACAGAGTCAAGAGAGAAACTTCAACTAATTGTGATTTAAACAATATGAATATTTCTTCCTTTCATTTTTTATACTTATTAAATGTATTGGTACAATTTAGATAGATGCAATGATCACATTCATTGTAGAGAATTTGTATCTGTATATGACATATCCTGATTCCTCTTTTTTCCAATCCCCTCCCCCTCTTCAATGCCTCTTCCCTGCCTTATTTTCAAAGATTTGTTCTCATTTTATCCTTCTTTTTTTAAATTTTATTTGAGCGAAGAAAAACAAAACAAACAAAAACAACAACAACAACAAAAAAGACAACATACATAGTAAAAACAACAAGCAAAAGAGACAAGCAAATGACTAGAGTAAATACACAACATTGCAGGTTTACACAACCAGTAGATTCATTTTATCCTTCTTTTATCATTTTTCTCTTTTTGCTTCCTCCTTTCCCTCTTCCCCCCTCCCTAGTTTCTCTATCTTTTAAAATATTTCATCCTATTTCACAGCACTTTTTATACACTTTGGACAAAGATGTCTACCATCACCACTCCTGTTTAATATAGTTTTGGAAACATTACCCAGAGCAATTAGACAAGAAAAAAAAAGAATAAGTATAGGAAAGGAAGAAGTTAATTTATCATTACTTGCAGATGACATGATACTCTACATAGAAAACCTCAAAATCTCCATCAAAAGACTTGTAGATTTAATAACTGAATGCAGTAGTGTAGTTGGATACAAAGTCAATGCTCAAAAATCAATAGCATTCTTTTGCACTAATAACAAATGCTCTGAGAGAGAAATTAGGAAAACAACATCTTTCACAACAGCATTGAAAAAAATGATATACTTAGGAATCAGTCTAACAAAAGAAGTAAAAGATGTATACATTGAAAATTACAGTACTCTGAAAAAGGAAATCAAATAGTATATCAGAAAATGGAAAAATATCCCTTGCTCATGTTTAGGAAGAACCAACATAGTGAAAATGGCCATATTCCCAAAATCATTATACAGATTTAATGCAATCCCAATCAAAATGCCATTAGCATAACTCACAGAACTAGAGAAAACATTCCTAAAATTCATTTGGAATCAGAAAAGACATAATAGTAAAAATAATCTTAGGCAACAAAGGCAAGGCAGGGGCATCGCAATCCCTGACTTGAAAGTATACTATAAAACTACTGTGATAAAGACTGCATGGTACTGGCAAAAAAAAAAAAAAAAAAAAAAAAAAATATATATATATATATGTGTGTGTGTGTGTGTGTGTGTGTGTGTGTGTGTGTTTGTGTGTCAGACCTGAGGATCAATGGAACAGATTAGAAGATGCAGAAACACCTCCAAACCCACTCAGCCATCTTTTTTTTTTTTTTTAAATTATAGGTTTAGGAATTTAGATGGTTGGAATTTTACAGTGGTTGCAACATTGTATATTATTACCATTAAGGGGGCTGTTCAGATGGACAGATAAAGACATGTAGGATTGATCTGATCATATGAATATCAACTCTTCTCTCTCACCAGTTAATGCATTTAGTAGTATAGACTTTTAAACTACCTTATGAATACCCTCATATAAAACTATGTCTTTTTTCTATAGCTTCTCTCCTCGGTTCCCCTTGTAATACCTCTCATTGTCTTCAAACTGAATGCCCTTACCAATTGGCCAAGTATAGTCGAACGAAATAGTATTGAATAAAACAAATAGCAAATAAGGTAATGGAGGCAATACATAGTAATGCAACATTGATTTCTATAATGCCTCATGTTAGCTTCAAGGCAGTTGCCTATATCATCTGCTGTAACACAAACACACCAAGATAAGTTAAAATCCCTCAGAACAGAACAGCGAAAGTAATACCTGGTTTTGAAGCTAGGTGATCACATATCATTGAAGGCTACCCTTATAAATTTTGTTATCTTTAAGATAGCTGTCTTTGTCATCATGTATGAAAAAATTAGGCCCGTCGAGGTAGAATAGGATTAAACTAAACAGCTCATTGAAAACAATACCGGACTTAACTCCCATTGATGTATTATTCATTTGTCTGCCCTGCTCGGTGGTATCTCTCTGTCGCTGTTTCTGGAGCAGTGGACTTCTTTGTCTCTCTGTAGAATGTCCTTCAGTATTCTTTGTAGGGTTGGCTTGGCTGTCATAAATTCTTTTAGTTGTTCTTTGTCGTGGAAGTATCTTGTTTCTCCGTTGACTTTAAAAGATAATTTTGCAGGGTACATCAGCCTGGGTTGAAAGTTATTTTCCTTCAGGGCTTGAAATACTTCACTCCAGGCTCTTCTTGACCTGATGATTTGTGTGGGGAAGTCTGTCGTGATTCTGATGGGCCTTCCTTTGTAGGTAATCTGTCCCTTTTCTCTAATAGCTTTTAATATTTTGTTTTTGTGTTGAATTTTTGGAACCTTGATTATTATATGTCTGGGTGTAGGCCTATTATGTTCAAGTTTAGCTGGAGTTCTATATGCTTCG